>JAXISO010000115.1:0-127102 GCA_036785465.1 Colletotrichum agaves | reverse complement strand
CTGCTAAATATAGCTATAATAATCTAATAATAGAAATATGCGTCAAAGCGTACGCTAATGCAGCGCATAGACCACTTCGGAGGTCCGGATCCGCTTGGACCCACACGGACCCACACGGACCCACTTCAGTAGTCCATAACGGACCAATATGGAGCTCCATAGAGGTCTAAGTATAATAAGAAGAGGTATAATAAGCTAGAAATATTCCTACCTTTCTAGTTAAGCAGAAAAGCAAACAAGACTTCAACAAATACATATACTTCTTATTCTTTCCTCTATTCAAATATTATGCAACAAACCATTAAAACTATCCTTATACACCACACTCTACCCAATATATTATTATATACGTGTGGAAGCTTTACTACTTCATTACCTACCTACCTTTCCGTACTTACACTTCCTTAAGTAATTATACTTATTAAACTTATATATAAATACCTATTTAAGGAGAAAAATTTAATATTTCTTTTTAATATTCTTAAGTTTAATAAGTTTAAATATTCTCTTATTCTAGATAGTCTAATATTTAATATTTATTATAGTTAGTTACTTATTTTAATATTAATATTTCCTTATTATTATATAATTTATAGGGACTAACTAGAGGTCTTAGTAATAGATTTTATTTAAATCTTCTACTAAGATATTTTTCTAATTCTTATTCTTAATTATATTTATTAGTAGTAGGAAATTAAATTAATTTAGGGAAGCCTCTCTTACTTATTTTCTTACTAATAACCTTATAATAATATTTAATTAATAATTAATTTATTTAACTAGAATTCTCTAATTAAATAAGGTATTATTATAAGAATTTCTAGGCCTTTTTCTCTTTATTATTATTAAATAGGAAATTAGATTATCCACTTACTTTAGTATTTTAATTAATTTAGTGATTTATTATTACTCCTAGGTTATATTTATCTCTTTTATTACCCCCTTAATTAGATTAATTAGTACTATTAATTATTCTTTTAAGGGTACTAGGCTTAGTAGTTATATATTAGTATTTAACTTAAATTAACCCTCCTTAAGTAATTAAAAATTAATTTTATGGAGTTATTTATTTTTATTTTATAAAATAAAGTTTATTAATAACTCTTTTATAATTAAATCTAGGTTCTTAACTTTAAATTACTTAAATATAAATTAAAGTTCCTATTAATATAATTAACTAGTATTCTTAATCCTTAGATTATATATAATATTCTTATTAAAAGTAATATTATAAGTTTAAAGAACTTTATTTAATAGAAGTACCTAAATCCAATAGATATTAATATTATTATAATTATAAAAATAGTTAATATATACTCTTAGTAGAGTCTTATTTATATATTACTTATTCCTCTTATAGGTCTTTATTAATAGGTATATTTAATATTTATATCTCTTAAAATAATTAACTTATAGGAGCTTTACTTAGTAATAGGAGGTATTTAGTTATTTATTAAGCTAGTTATTAATAAGACCTTTTAGAGTCTTCTATTTATAGTAATAATAATTTAGTCTATTTACTAGGTAAATTACTATTTTAATAAGTTCTAGTACTATGGATTTAGGAAATTATAATTAATATCTTAGAGATCTTATAATTATAAATATAATCCTACTATATTTCTTAGTAGAGTTCTAAGTACCTATATAATTTACTAATTTTTTAATAAGTATTCCTTCTATTACTACCTAAATATTAAAGGTATTCCTAAGAGCTATATTCTAATTAAGTTAAATAATAAATACTATAATATTATATTATTATTTAAGATAAGTAATAATCTTCTATATTACCTAGAGGCCCTCCTTCCTTATTCTTAGAGTTTATCCCTAAATAAAGTTTAACTATTAATTTATAAGTAGTAGGAAGTACTTCTCTCTATTATAAGTATTACTTATAAAGAAGAAGTTAATAGTAATATAGTTCCCTAGTACTATAAATTAATAATTAGGAGGTCTTCTTAAGACTTATTAAATTACTTTATTAATTATATAAATTTTATATTTATTCTTAGTAATTCCCTTTAATTTAATACTTATAGTAATTTTTATTATTTATTCTAGGCCTCTCACACTTAGATAACCTAGTTTTTTATACTATAATTAAACTTTAACTTTTAAGAATTACTTATCCTTAGAGAATTTAAACCTAGTATATAATTAATTATTACCTCTAATATTAAATTAGACTTACTTAAGTTTATTCTCTTTTTCTTCCTAAGAATAATACTTAATAATATACTATCCTAGTTAATAAGGGGTAAAGTAGAGGACCTCTCCCTTTCTATTTTTAAGTCCTAGGATCTTAATAATAAATATAAGGCCTTTATTCTAAAGGACCTTTACTAAGAGTAATATTATTAAGTATAATAGATAATATTATACATCTAGAGCTAGTATGCCCTTTTTTCCTATACCCCCTTAATTAGGCTTAATTTTTATCTTACTAATTACCTCTATAATAATTATCCCTCCTCCTATAAGGATCTACTTTTACTAAGTATAATTAAAATTACTTATTTAATTAATATTATTATAAATATAAAATATAGTTCTATAATTAATAATTATACTACTCTAGAGAGTATTACTAGTAATAAAGCTTATTTATTTAAAAGTATAAAAGGAGAAAGAATAAATTAATTTATTATTATTTTAAGTATTCTAATTATAAAGGGATATATTTATTTTATTATAATAATCTTAGAATTAAGATTTAAATTATAATACCTAATAACTATTATTATTATTATTCCTCTAGTTATTAAATAATAATAATTTATTACTTAGTTACTTAATCTCCTTCTCTAACTTCTTTTTAATACTCTAGTTCTCTAATTTATTTAATTATACTTATCTAGCCTTAATATATTTCTTATTTACTATAGAATTAGAGTTATATAATAACTTTCTCTTATATAAGTTTAAATAATAGTATTCTAATACCTAATAATACTTATAATATACTAGGCACTCTAACTTACTATACTTTTATTTCTTCCTCTTTAAACTTTTTAAGTTTTTATTCTCTCCCTATTAGGTTATAAAACTTAAGCCTTTAAACTACTTTAATAATAGAGGCTTAAATAATATAAGCTAGTTAGAGTGAAATATTTATATTTAATAATAAAATTAGTAAGCCTATTCTATACTTAGTATTTATATAGAAGAAGATTAATTATTTCCCTTCTCTTATTCCTTATTTTTATAGTTATTATTTAAGAAGGAGAAGGTAGTACTAATATAATAATTTAGAGCTATCTCTTTAATAGTATTTAGGAAATTTAAGACTTAAAAAGTAAAATTTATTAAGAATAGTATCTTTACTATTATAACTTCCTCTAGTATTTCCTAATAAGTAATTAACTATTTAAATACTTAGGATTATTTAATTAATTAAAAATAAGTATTATATTATTAGAGAATATAATATTATTTTAAGAAATTATTTAATTAGAGTTATTATTATAGGGCCTTAAGAATTAATTAAGAATTAAACTAATTAATTACTTAATTAAAATAAATCTAATTAATTAATATTATAATATCTCTACTTAGTTTAACTAAGTTATCCCTAATATATTTATAATCCTCTAGTTAACTTTAATACTTAAGCTTAGTAATTTAAGCTCTATTATTAAATAATAAATTATTATTTTATAATAATATAAGAGTGGGCTTTTTATTATTAGTAGTTTTATTTAAATTAATATACTCCTTAACTTTATACTAGTTAGTAATTATTATAATATAGCTAAACTATTTAACCTAATTATTATTACTATATAAGTATAGGGTATTTATATTTATATTATTTAAACTTATCTTAAGCTTCTCTTATTTAGTAATTAATTTAAGGGATTTTTATTAATTTATAGGAAATCATTTTCCTCTCTTTCTAAGTCTTTTTTCTATTAATAATTATTTTAAGGGGTACCTAGTTAATCTCTTTAGACTTCCCCTATTTATTATATATTTAATATAATTACTAGTAGTATTATATAATTAAATTAAATATTTAGAGTTATAATAACTTTAATTATAAAAAGATCTATTCTATAGTTAATTTATAGCTTTAATTATTATTAGAAAATAACTTCATAATTCAAAATACTCTTACTAGAAATTAATTAGGCTTATAACTATTAAGTAATAGTATAGCTAGTGATTATGGTGCGAAGTACGAAACTGATTGATTTGTAACTAACTAATGTGCTGAAAAATGGCACATACACTAAGAAAAAGGAGGTTGTATGGAGCTAATGCAAATATCCCATATTTGGGTGTAAATGCATACCTCTGAACATCCAACTCATGCATCTCGCTTATGGTGATGTGGGCCTGACAGTAGTCAACGACACGTTCAATTAGTTGTTGGACCATACAGATCCCTCAAAGGGCACCTTCAAACAACGGTATTGGTATAACGTCGAGTTTTGGGGAGGTCCGGGATCTCCCATTTTCATGGTGAACGCTGGCGAATCTGAGGCCGACGGCTACCTGTACTTCCTAAACAAAGGAACGATAATGTACAAGTATGCTGAACAATTCCAGGGAGCGACCATCCTCTTCGAGCGTAGGTTCTCATCGATCAAGCGTTTAAGCAGCGGAATCGGAATACCTGGACTGACTCTTGGTTTGGCAGATCGATACTATGGCAAGTCCCAGCCATTCAAGGAAATGACAGCCGAGACTCTCCAGTACCATACAGTGACTCAATCCATTCACGACAACAAGCACTTCGCCGAGAACGTAAAGCTGGCCTTCGACAAGAAGGGAGGTGCCAACTCCGACAACTCCCCTTGGATTTTGATTGGTGGAAGCTATCCCGGCGCTCTTGAAGCATGGCAATCCGTCATCACACCTGGAGTGTTCGCTGGTCATCACGCTAGCTCGGCCGTTGTCCAGGCCATCGAAGATTCTTGGCAGTTCTTTACTCCGATCGAGAAAGCCCTGCCGCGGAATTGCTCGGCCGATGTAAAACTCGTTATCAAACAGGTTGACTCCATTCTCGACAAAGGAGACAAGAAAAAGATTGCCGTGATGAAGAACGAGTTCGGTCTTTCTTCGTTGGATGACAATGGTGATTTCGCCAAGATTCTGTACCTGCCCATCATCGCCTGGGCGGATAACAGGATAGCGGTATTCGAGTTTTGCGATTACATGGAGACGTACTCGAACAACGGCAAAGTCGAAAGGAACAAGAACAAGTCAGGTGTTGGGCTGGACGCCGCGTGGAACGCTTACACATCGTGGATGCAATCTGCTTGGAACCAGTCGTGCTCCCAGGACGCTTGTGAATGGGACACCAAGTCGGAGGCCTGGGATCCCACGTTCCTGGGTTCGGATCGCAGCTGGCAGTGGCAGCTCTGCAACGAGCCCTTCGGCTGGTAGCAGGTCGGTCCGCCCAAGTCGGACAGCACCAACATCGTCTCATCGCACATTCGACCAGAACACGAGGCGCGCCAATGCGATCTCTTCTTCCCCGAGGTCAAGGGGTTCAAGCCGGCCATGACTGAAGGGTTCACGGCCGACATGTTCAACGACTGGACAGAAGGCGGGAGGAATGCCACGTATGAGAATGTCATTTTCATCGATGGCGAGTTTGATCCGTGGAAGTCAGCGACGATGAGCTCTGAATATCGACCAGGGGGCCCGTCCAAGAGTACGGACGAGACGCCTCGGATGGTGGTGAAGGGCGGAGCACATGTTCCGATTTTGATATCTCCGAGGATAGGGAGCACGCGAGCGTGACGAAGAAACAGCTGGAGATCATGGGCAAGTGGCTCAAGAAGTGGAAGCCTAGGTCGTAAAAGGTCGTCGGAGGTTTGTTTTACGAAGTGATGATGTGACGAAATTGCATTCGCCGGCGTTGGGTTCGCATGACTTTTAGGGTATTCTGGCCGTCGGCAATACTACATGGAGCAAGAGCGACTATTCAAAAGAGTCAGACGTCTTTCGAGGTTAAGAAGGTCAATGGAAAACCAACTTGAGCCCGCATGTCGACAGACCATCGTACTTGACTTCAGGACAAGGGGTTTGAGCCAGTAAAGGCCGACTTCCTGGACGGCTCGAGTAACAGTATGGATGAGTGAACAGCATGGAACCTACACCCAAGTAAACAGCGGCGTACCTATCCTCTTGAGGGTGCGAATGTTGTGGTGTACCTGGATGTATGTCGTAGTCCTGCCGGAGACAGTACCTATCCTATCAAAATGGCAAATGTCCAGATTTAAAATTGCAGGAGCGAAAATATACTTGCCGTTTGAAGCCGCCTTCCTTCCATCGGGTAGGGAACAACTCCTTCATTCTCGAAACAGAATCAAGCGCTGGTCTTCTATCTTTCTAACATCTTCTGACAAGCTCCTACACTTGCCCGGCTCGGATGCAACTAAATTTTCCAAGCCCGTCTTCCCCACTACGGATTGTCGTCGTTTACAGATGCGCTGAGTTTTGAGTCATTCAGCTAATCCTTGACGCTGGGTTCTAATCCTGCGAAACGGCCGACGACCCATCGCCGAGTCCAATAGCAATTACGACGACGACGAAACCGACGACGATCGAACGAGGCCATCGTGGGATGGAGGCTCGGTCTTGAGGGTGACCGGACGTTGAAGAAGCCTTATCTATGCCCTCCCGGCTCCGAGTATGACACCCTGCTGTTCGAACCGACCGGATGATCTTCAGTTAGCTGATAAGCTTATCAGACCAGGGAGTGGGCAACAGGCTTGCCTCCACGTTTGGGATGGATGGCCACGCGCAGCGTCACGGGAACCGTCCCGTCTGTGGCTTCTTATGCAAGGAACGAGTGATTTATCAGATCACCCGAACTGGACAGTGAGATTGCCATATTGCGTCGATCCGTTTTCATGTCGAAAGAATGTCGATGTTGAGGCTTCTAACCTCCTCACCTTTGGAGCTGACCGAACTTCACCGAGAACATCGCCCCCATAACGCACCCACACGACTGCACAGTCACTGGCTGCATGATTGAACGCACCTGGCGGAGCCTGACGAACGACCGCTCGGAGATGTGAGTTTCTCTGCATCCGATTCCGTCAGCCCGCCCGCTTTTAAAAAACCTAGCGGGAATCACGGCTACGCAAGAAATCCTCCGTGGCCTGTTTCGAGTCCGAAGTCTACCAGGGTCGGTCAGGACGAAAAAAGGTGTTGCAAGGCCAAGAGAAATCGAAGCGAAAAACTTCCCCCGCACCCGAGTGTCATGCATACATAAATCGCGCTGTGCTTGACAAGCCACTCGACTCCCTGACTGGCGCCTTATAGTCTCGTCATGACTCTGCTTTGTCTTTCTGAAAGTGACCTGTGGTAACTCAGTTGAGACGGTGCCTGGTTCACCCCGCCCTGAACCAGGAAACTGTGTTACTACTTGGGTTCTTGGACGAATGCCTCGAGTGCTACAGCAACACCGGTGCCCTCTGCGCCCTTTTGCAGTGGTTACCGGCAGAGAAAACATGACGTCGACATCCTCTCACTCTCACGCACAATGACCCGTCGTGTCGGAAGGATTGGTCATCTGGTGGGCTGAGGTTTACCAAGACGCGTCGTTGAATTGTCGCAAACCTCTCGGTGCCCCTCCCTGGTACTGGGTCTCGGCCCCCGCAGGGTTCAGGGAGGCCTGCAGCTAAATTGGGCTGGGGTTGCCGACTTCTGGCAGATCTGGAAGCCGAAACCAGCCATAATGCCTCGGTCACACCCATTCAACAGTGCTCTGTACGCAAGCTGACCGCGAGATGGAGCTCTCCTAGAGCTGTGTGGGAGCTATGAGCAGCTGATGGTGCAGTAGCCAAGCTACAGGTCAGCCTAACTCTGCGGGCAGCTTCCGCCCTACAACGCGCCTTGACGGGACACGGTCAAACTCTCAGCTCGAAGATTTCGACGAGCCTCAGAACGTCAGGCGGCAGAAACATGCGCATCGAGATGATCTGAACACACCACTGGGCATCCTCTCTTCGAGAAGACCACCACCGCTGCAAACTCTCCCGGGTTACCCAAGTTAGGGTTCGCACGTACGCATTTCAAGGAACCCGTGTTCAGAACTTCCCGCAGCTCGTTCATTTTCGTGACCTTACACGCCTGGCTTCTGTGGACTATGAGGTTCGCAAGGATGTCACACACCCTTTCCTCAGGCCGCCAAAACCTTGGCCAACACGATGCCGAAGGCTTTCCAAGCAGTTTGCCGTTTTCCTACTCAAAAGGGCGTGGTAACGGTCCCTTCCAACATTCCAGGTATTACATGACAACTATGTCGAATCCGGTGATCCACGTCAAGCTCCAGCAGCCGTAGTGTGGGCGTCCTCTGTGGGGCGCGGGATGCGCCTCGGATGACGTTCGCTGATTTGTTCGACTGCCAACTTCTCCCACTCTCTGTCCGGGATGAAGCTGTCGCATTTCTCTCTCTATCTGCACGTTATGACAAAAGGTAATTGTATCGTCTGGTACAGGCCCACGGAAACGGGTTACCTCAATTATACTTCCGAATTCAGCGTCCGCTCGGTGTCTGTTTCATACGATCTGAATCCAGTTACCCAGTACCGATATTGTACACCTGCTCTCTCTAGTCGCCAATATCACCGAAATCCACGTCTGTTCCAAAAAGTCACTACACTATAGACCAGAACGGCAACCGGTGGCCCGCCGAGTCACCGGTTCCATGTCGACATCCACATCGAAAATATGGTACGCAGTTCCGACCTGCCCTATTGCTACCATGGGGACAACAACACCTATCGCCGTAGGCTTGCCGGCGCCTCCGCCGGCTTGGATGAACCAGGTACCTTTGTCGTGGTGGCTATAAGCAGAAGGTACCCGTCCGTTCTTCTCGTCCAAAGCCCAAGTCATCTTGCACATGCTACCTTCACCACCCTTTCATATAAACATTGGCCTTTGTTCCCTTCCTTGTACCTACTCTGTATCCGAACTCTCAGCGCTTTGCTTCCACAAAAAACGGAGCATCTGTCACAATGGGTTCAATTGCTGTCTCCCAGGATAGCTTCCCCCATGCCGACCTCAAGGCGGCTAAGCAGCATGTCGACAAGCCAGTCGCCAGAAATGGCGTTGACATCATCGATATTCGACGAGTTGCGGTTGAAACAAACTTGAAGGACGACATCATTTCCATGTGGAACCCCACAAACGGACCCCGGAAGCTCCCTACCTTACTGCTTTACAACGAACGTGGCCTGCAAATCTTTGAGGATGTAGGTGGTTTCGGGCCGCTCATCAGCCCAGCCACATCTTGCGTGATTGACACTAACATTTTTTTTTCCAGATCACATATCTCGATGAGTACTACCTCACCAACAACGAGATCGAGGTCCTCGAGAAATCTTCCGTAGAGATTGCGCAGAACATCTCACCGGAGTCTATGGTTATTGAGTTGGGGAGTGGGTTTGTGGTTCCCTGCTGAATGGAGACTCTTGGGGTGATTCTGACCCATCTTGAAGCAACCTTCGCAAAATTGGTATCCTTCTGCAAGCTTTTGAAGATGCTGAGAAGAAAATCGACTACTACGCCCTGGATCTTTCGCGGGTAGAGCTGGAACGTACTTTGGCGCAACTTCCGCCATTCCACCACGTCCAATGCCACGGTCTTTTAGGCACGTACGATGATGGTCGTGAATGGTTGAAGACGCCATCGATTCTGGCTCGGACTAAGTGCATTGTCAGCCTTGGTTCTAGTATTGGTCTGCTGTCCAAAGTCAATTGCAGTCAACTGCTTCTTGGAGACGAGTCTGACAACAGTGACAGGCAACTTCGAGCGCTACGATGCCGCTGGCTTTCTCAAACACTTTAGCGATGTGCTTGCGCCATCTGACAAGATGCTCATCGGATTAGACGGCTGTAGCGATCCGGCCAAGGTTTAGTGAGTTTTCAGCGCGATTCATTGGCTATGTTCAGCAACTAATTACACTCAAGTCACGCTTACAATGGTATGATGTTGTCGTTCCACAGCTTCGGGAGCAGTACTGACAGAACTTAATACAGACAGCAAGGGCATCACTCATGAGTAAGTACAATCCACTGTAGGTCTTTGTATCTAAGTCATGTTAGGTTCATTTACAACGGCCTCGCAAACGCCAATGCTATCCTTGGAGAGGAAGCTTTCAAGCTGGCTGACTGGGAGGTTATTGGCGAATATGTGTATGATGACGAAGGTGGCCGTCATCAGGCATTCTACTCCCCAGTCCGCGACACAGTTGTGATGGGAACCCTCGTTAGACAACATGAGCGCATTCAGGTCGAGCAAAGCCTGAAGTACTCCCAGCGGGGAGTCGAGAATTTGTGGAACATGGCAGGCTTGATCGAAACTGCCCGATGGACCAAGGGCGAGGAGCACGGTGAGTGGACCAAATCTCTACGTACAACCTCAGGAACGCGGGATGTCTGGTTGCCACCCTCTGAGCATCATCCTGCACCCCATAAGCCTCCCCCACGTCTGCCAACAACGTGGAGCCAATCACCCAAATAGTGGACGTGCAGTCTCCGGATCATAAGATATTGGATGCGACTGGTTCCTACGCCATCGTATGACAGGCCTTGGATCCTACTGTCCGTTTGGGGGCAGCACTTACAAGAACGAGACTTTTACAATGCCATTAAGGACTCATTCAGCTGACAATCGAACAGGATTACACTTGGTCTCTAAGAGAAAGATGCCTTTCAGCCTACTCCCTAATCTTTACGCGGCATCTCCATGCCCTTCACTGGGCGACTGGGAAGCTTTATGGACGGCATGGGACGCCGTGACACAGAAGATGCTTCCCAGAGAAGAGTTGTTGGACAAGCCTATCAAGCTCCGGAACGCATGCATCTTTTACCTCGGTCACATCCCCGCTTTCTTAGACATCCAATTGACGAAGACGACCAAGCAGCCTCCCACAGAGCCAGCGTACTTCCAACCGATGTTTGAGAGAGGGATCGATCCGGACGTCGACAACCCGGAGAAGTGCCATTCTCACTCGGAAATTCCAGATGAGTGGCCCCCCGTCGAACGAATCATCGAATATCAGCAGCGGGTGAGAGCGAGGGTCCAGAGTCTTTACGAGAATGGTGTTTGCAAGATTCCTCGGACTATCGCCCAAGGTATCTGGGTTGGTTTTGAGCACGAGATCATGCACATGGAAACTTTGCTCTACATGATGCTTCAGAGCGACAAGACGCTGCCGCCGCCTGATGTTGAGCAGCCAGACTTCAAGCGTTTGGCATACAAGGCTCGTCATGCTCGTGTTACTAACGAATGGCATAATGTGCCAGCCCAGTCCATCAAAATTGGTATGGACGAGCCTGCTCTAGACGCCGGCGTCAATGGATACTTCGGGTGGTAAGTGAACATGCAGTCGGAGTTCCAAGATGATTCTCATCAAGATTAGGGACAATGAGAAGCCATCCCGTAGAGTTGACGTTCATGCCTTCCAAGCGAAAGGCCGGCCCATCACTAATGAGGAGGTAAGTAATGAAGTGACTGATGTTGAAAGTAACGAGTGCTGATTCGTCAAGTACGCACAATACATGTTCAAGAACCATATTGAGAAGGTTCCTGCCTCATGGGCCGATGTCGACGCCACTCAGTCTAGCGTCAAGATGCATGGTCATGCAAATGGCTTGTTAAACGGCCATTCCAACGGTTACGTCAACGGGAATACAAACGGTGTAGCCAACGGCGTTAACGGGCATTCGAACGGAGCATCTGCGCTTCCTGAGTCTTTCCTCAACGGCATCGCTGTACGCACAGTACATGGTCTGGTACCGCTGAAGTACGCCCTAGACTGGCCCATCTTTGCCTCCTATGACGAACTTTCCAGTTGCGCCTCCTGGATGGGTGGTCGTATGCCGTCTTTCGAAGAGGCAAGGAGCATCTACACTTACGTCCACAACTCAAAGAAGATGGAGGCTGAGCGTACTCTTGGACGAACGGTCCCAGCAGTTAACGGGTGAGTACTTCATTGACGCAGACGGGCTAGCAGGCTTACAAATTCAAGACACCTCTCGAATGACGGCGTTGAGGAGACACCCCCAAAGGCCGCCCACATCGAGGCCGAGAAAGCTCGTTCCGAGCTCTTCGCGGATCTCGATGGTGCCAATGTTGGCTTCCAGCATTGGCACTGCGTCCCCGTGACGGCCAACGGCAATCGTCTCGCAGGACAAGGTGAGCTAGGCGGCCTCTGGGAGTGGACCAGCTCGCCCCTTGCTCGGCATGAAGGCTTCGAGCCAATGCCTTTGTACCCCCAGTACACCGGTATGTTCGAATTGATCGCTGCTATGGGAGCGCCCACGTACTTACTTTTCACCAGCCGACTTCTTCGATGGGAAGCACAACATTGTCCTCGGTGGTTCTTGGGCGACACACCCAATCATAGCTGGACGGCGGTCATTGTGAGTATCTTCTACTTCGCAGAATGCAGGGAACGAATTGCTGATCTCTTAAAGCGTCAATTGGTACCAGCGCAACTACCCTTACGCCTGGGCCGGCGCCCGCCTCGTCAGGGACATAAACTAAGCCCCCGTTACCGACCCCTTGTTTTCAAAATATTGTATCACTAGCATCCTTACCGTTTCTGAAGCGCAGCCTGTATCTTCAACAACTGGGTATGCCTGGAGGCGACTCAACGTCCTTCCCACATCACACTCATTCGTCATCTGCATTACCAAAAGCTGGGTATTTACATTCCTCGTTATCGCACTGGGGCGTTGTTTGTGGGGTCCGAGTCTGGGATCTTTCCGACCTCTGTATTCCTTTGACAGGTTCACTCTCTTCAAGTCATGGCTTCGTACCGGGGCTGCATGTAATATGTTAGCCTTGGCAGACAATTCGTCGGTTCTGCCATCATATGGCAGAGCTCAATCAACGTTCACTTTCCTTCACCACCTCTTGCTGGTCATTCTGCCTATGTAGTTAGACCCGGCGCTTTCAGGCTTGAAAGAAAGCAAAGCAGACATTATTTCCTTTGAGCTGAATTAGGTGATTATGTGATAGAAATGATTCCACTAGAGAACTATAACATGAATAGTGAATTAATGTTATAGTTGCTTATGACAGAAAATTGTGAACGACATTTAGTCTTCTGCTTGAAGAACTTCTGGAAGGCCAAAGAGGGATCGAGGCCCTCAGCCATGAACAATAAGAGCACGTCGCCGTATGTCGTTTAAGACATCTCGCGACTTTCTGATCCGCGGATCCTCTAGCGACGAAATAAATTCCTATCCAGATGCTAATGCATATATATATATATATATATATATGGTTCCTCATCCTCTTCAGGTAACGAGACTGCGAAAAGTAAGCCATGAAGTCTCGAGAATGAGCGTCGTGTGAAACAGCGGTTGAGTTTGGCATGTTCATCGTGGGCTGTACTCAATACTGCATATGACAAGGACTGCACACGACCCGACGCGTCCCTGATGTCCAAAATTTTGGCTCTGTTCAACCTGTGAATAGATACACGGCTTCGACTCTCGTTCCAGAAGTCTTCCCAGAAGTCTACATACGATATCCGTATTCTGAAAACTGCTGGGGAAGTATTTCCAGGCCGGATAACTCAAGAGTAGACGACGAGAAAAGATGGCCCAGACTGCCAGGGACCAGGCACAGCGCCCGAATCCATCAAGACATGACGTTTCATCAGGAAAAGGCTAGACGTATCGAGAACGCGATCGCCTTTCAGTCCGAAGTAGCTGAGCTAGATTCGCAGAAAACATACCATTCAAGAGATCCGTCGGAGTCTGTTAAACACCAACTGTCCGAGTAAAAAAGTTAGTAGCATCGCCCGTTCTCGAGACCATCATCCTCTGGCCAGCTCCTCCGCCACTCTTTGAAATGCTCCCAGCCGACACATCTCCGAACAAGCCAACCCCGCGCAGGTCGCCTCGGCCACGTCTCACCGGTCCGGGCATCACGACGCCCGCCCCTCCCTCACTAGACGCGGAAGGCAGCAATACAGCGGCGGCGTTTTACTTAAATGTACGTCTGACGTCAACCCCCTCGTGGGGGTTCCCGCTAATGTGGGGTTAGTAGTACGAGGAGGGCCTCGAAAAGAGGGGGGGGAGGGGGAAGGAGAGGGTCGGAAGAAAGTCAGATCCCGGGGTGGTTCAAGACGAAAACTGTTCCCGTCATTGTCATGTAGTTGCCTCTCGTCCCGAACTCCGCATAAATGTCGGCGTGTCGTGAGCACATTGTGTATATCCGCCTCGGCCACTCGCGGCGCGAAAACTCTCGTGGTTGACTTGCAGGATGCTGCAAGGGTCAAATCCGGCGAAAACGGGGTTCTTCTTAACAAGTTATGCATTTCTGAGGGGCAGGTCCTGCCGGTGAACTACTCGCAGGCGCCCGGTTGGACGTGTAATGGCAAACAAGGTATCTCTCTACACATGCAGCTCCAATGTACTCTCAAGTACTTTTTCTCACCCCACCCGACTCTCACTGTACTCTCTCATCCGTGGCCGTGGGATGTGGCCCTCGACCGGGAAGGCCTTCCGGAACCGTTGCCTGCTCCATGCAACTGGTGAGCCGTTTATTTCGTTCCCACAGTACGGCCGGCCGTCCTGCCGAGGCGGATGCCTCTTGCGTCCGCGACGGAGCCTATGGCCAACTCATCCTCTGTCCTAGGATTCAGTAATGCAACCGTAAAATACGTAGTGGGTTGTTTCTCTGCTCAACCGTTCAGACTGCCGTATATGTCGAGGAGTTGCTCGAATACGTAGCTGGGGAGCTTGACGCCGTTTTCTGTCACCAGGTTTGAGATTAAGTCCGGAGGCTAGAGGAGGTGGTTAGCATACGATTATTAGCTCGAACTCTCTTTCGACCAACTCACAGTGTAATCGACTGCATCCTCTGGCACCACACTCGCGCCGTCCGTCCTGAAATCCAGAACATTTTGCTGGAAACCCAGATCCCTCTGATCAAGCGGGAACTTGCGCACAAATTTATGTGACTCAGCAGCCACATAGAACGGCAGACCAGCCTCCTTGGCCAGCTTAGCGATCTGGTAGGTGCCCATCCGCGAGATGATGCCGCCGTTCTGCGTCACGGCCTCGGCGCCGACGAAAACCATATGCACCTGCCTCAGCAAGCCCAACACGTGCGCGACAGCCGGCTCGGCAATCTCAGCAACTGGGATCCCCTTCTCGCGCAGCTCCTTCACCACGCGATCTGACTCGGCAATACGGTGCTCATCACGCACATAGACAACCTTGAACCTTACACCGCCACCGTTCGCCCCTCCGCCGAACTGATCCGCGGCCTTGAAGAGCAAGTTGGATACGGCGCGGGAGGCGCCGTGTGTGAGCACGACCTTTCCGTCACGGACGAAGCGCCAGCCTGCGTCGGCGATACGGTCACGGGCGGCGATGGCGCGGGAGGCAAAGAGACGGCCGTTGCGCAGCAGATGGGTGCGGACGGCCTCGAAGGATTGGTGCGGGGAGGTGTCTGCGGCGCCGGACTCCTGCTGCTTAAGCGAGGAGACGAGGTACTGCAGGAAGAGGTCGGTGCCGGCCTGGAGGGGTACGGGATTGTTGACGGAGGCGTGCAGGATGTTGGAGTGACGCTTGATGAGGTCGAGAGTCTCGTACACCGTGGTCGTGCCGGAGGCGTTGAGGAGGCTGATGAGGGCTTCGATTGCAGCGACGGGTTTCGTTAGGTCAGCGTCTTCGAGGAGGGAGTGGTATGTCGTAACAATGTCGAATCCGTCCTCGATATTTCTATTACGGACGGGGAGGTCCGATGGCGCAGAACCTGCTGCTATTTAGTGAGGATGTTAGTAGGGAAAGGAGGCTTGATCGACGGGTCGACGGGAGTGGGCGCACGTACGCGAGAGGTCGCCGGTGGCCATGATGACGGGGGTTGCGAAGAAAGATGCGCTGCGGAAGACAGGTAGGGCGCTACGAAGCATACACTTCTCCAAGCGCTGCGGGTGGTAAATTTCGCGGCAGGAAACGTTAGGCGCCGTGGGAGTAAGGACGTTTGGCTCAAGGGATGTGGTAATGTCGCGATGTTGAAACTCGAAATTTTGGGGAGCCAGTGACTCAATACACATGGGCTGGATGGAGCTTGCCGGGTGCGTGTGGTGGGATTGATCGCTCTGATTTGGCGGGGTAATTTTGCGACCTCACCACCAGGAGCCATGGCGGGGCCCCTGGCCGATACGGGGCTACCTGACATCATTGCGGCGTTCCCACCACCTCGCAAGGTAGTCTTCTATCTCGTCTCCTCGAACTTCCAGGGTCCTCCCAACCTCCCAAGAAACGGTCTCATCGCCCTGTATCATCACCCAAGCATCCGCAGGGTCCCTCCACTCCCGAAACACCGACACCACCAAACCCAGCTGATCAAGCTCCCGTCCTTGTAAGCCTTCATTTCCCCCCTGAAAGCAACCAATTCACTCAATCTTTTTTTTCCAAATATGAAGCCTCCTTCTTCCTACCGCCAAACCCGTCTTCGAAGCTCTCATCCTCAACCACCTCCCTGATACCCCCTCCCTCACCATCTCCACCACCCCAACGAAACGAAACAAGACAGCGATGGAGACCACCGATCCCACAACCGGCGCTGCCCTCCCGGCCGATGCGATCCAGCGCATCCTCTTCATCGCCTCCGGTGCTCACGTCTACAACATTCCGCCCCTGACCTCTAACAAGGGCTACACAGCCGCCGGCTGGACCGAACGCCAGATCTTCACCGCACGCCTGCGCGTAGTCGAGACCGCCTGGGAAACGAACGCCGCTCCCCAGCCCGTCCCGGTCGGTGCTACGGGCAGCGCCGTAATTCCCGTCGCCCCCGGCGCGCCGGCCGGCATCGCAACCAAACAGAACCACATCAAAGTCGATATCGTCCTCGAAGACCCCTCAAACGGCCAGCTCTTCGCTGCGGCGCCCTACACTTCCCTGAATGCGGTCGAGCCCGTCCTTGACTCGTCGCGCTTTTTCGCCGTGCGCGTGCAGGATGGCCAGGGTCGCAAGGCGATTCTGGGCATTGGGTTCGAGGAGCGCAGCGAGGCTTTCGACTTTGGGGTCGCACTGCAAGAGGCGCAGAAGAGCCTGGGGCTGCTGGACGCGAGCCAGGCAAAGAAGGCGGCGGAGAACAGTAAGAGGGTCGAGGAGGAGAAGACTAAGGACTACAGCCTAAAGGAGGGTGAGACGATCACGATCAACTTTGGAGGCTCCAATATTGGACGTCGGTCAAGATCTTCAGACGCCTCACAGACATCGCCGTCGTCCGGAGCGGAGTTGCAGGCGTTCTCGTTACCGCCGCCGCCTGGTGCCCCGAAGACCAGTGGGACTGGTAGCTTCTTGCCGCCGCCGCCGAGTGCATCCAGTGTGCGCGATCAGAAGAGGGAGAAGAGGAAATCTGCGCAGGATTTAGGATTTGACGATGGCCAGTTTGGAGAGTTTGCCTAGACCTTGAGACACCGATTAGAGGTCGGAAGAAGAAGGAGAACTGCAGGAGTGTTGCTGATGACCGCTTCTAATGATTTGAGCAAAAGATTCCCTGTGTCGTTTGCTTAGCTATTATACATGCGTCTGTGGCACGGCTTGACAAAAGTGCTTGCGAAATAACGCCTCCCAAGTTTCATCCTATACCCTTGAAGAATACTGCGTTGACTGTGAACGTCAGGGCACCTGCTGTCCCGGCCAAAGACACCGCAAGGGCGGCAAGCTCATCCTTCTGCTGCTCCGTTTGCGGACCTCCGCTTCCTGAAGCTCATCAGACTCATCGGGAACTGCAGGATCTGGCTGCCCCCGGCTGTCATAGCAAAAGTGAAGGCAGTGATTTCCCAGCTCGTCGAACGTCGTCTCGCGCATTTCTGTACCGACCCACAAGTCAGGGGCCGCTGAATCGTCCGCCATGAGCGCCTCCGATTCATGACAAGGCGACAATATTTGCATCGGGTTGTACATAGGGTAGTATCCCACGGGAAAGAAGATGGGTGAAGCTGCATCTAAGGGTGTCGAGGCAATCGACGCGAATTCTGAAGGTGATGTGATGTAGCCACTGATGGGCGAGTCGACTGCCCACCAAGGGTATCTTTGGTCGTAGACCTCATGTTGCACCTGCATCCACCTTTCTCTGAAGCTGAGCTCCGCATTGATGTCGCAGAGCCGGACAGAAATCGCCTTCTCTTGTGCCGCCGCTTCGGTTATCTTGCTCTTCACCAAGGCTGCCTTCTTGCGTGTCTTGCGTCTCTCGTCGGAGGGTAGTCCGTGGTTCATCTTCTCGTGGAGAACGGTCAGTCTTCTCATTAATTCGAAGGACCGTTCGCCTTGAATTCTCAGAGAGGCATGCAGATAGGCCTTCTCGTTGTAGATTTGCTCAAAGGATCCAGGTGAAGTGAAGACCGAATACGATGGCTTCACTCTGGTGTTAAGCGAGATGTTTCCGACAGGAGTTGTTTGGCCTCTTCTAGGGAGAGCCCGAAAGGCAGATGCCTGCGAGCTGGAAAGGGCTGCGACGGAGCCCTTGCGGCGGGAAGAATAATCCTGCTGGGCATGTTCCTCTGAAGATGTTGACGACCCGGTGTGGGTGCTGCCACGGGGGGTGAAGACTGCTGCTTCGACGTATCGATCCATGCTTAAGAGATGCTGAAATTGATAGACAGGCTGTGGAATGAAATCTTCAGCCCAAACCTGGCAATATCAGCTCAAATATAGACGCTCAGCATCTTGCGGAATTCCCACTGTATCCGCATGTGGTCAACAGGAAACAAGGACAGAAACTATGTCCAAGATACTGGGACAACGAGATTACAAGTGCGTCCATAGAAGGGACCGCAAAGCTTCCACCAAACACCGCCAAATAAAGTGAAGGAAGCCAAAGAGCGCCCGATTTAGCCAAGTCCGCAAAGGATGGAGATGCGTTTCTGGTGAGCAAACAAAGTATCTTGGCAGCGGGCGCTCCAATTGGACAAAGACCTTGGACAATATGAGCTTTGGCATTGGCTGCGCCAAGCCAATTGGGAAATTCATCGCCTCGTTTGTTGGTCCCAAAGGTATGGTATAGGGAAGATCATGCCGGAACAGTGATCCGAGAGCTCTACTGAGGTTTTCTTATCGACGTTAGTTTCCTCGCCATCAGCCGAGAATATCTTGCAAAGACTTGGTTGAGGCTGGAGGGTGGACGATCGATGACACACTTTTGGCTAGTTACCAAAAACTCTTAGGATGTTGGTTGGATGGACGATCTCTCCTGTACCCATGCTTGCCAGCGTTTGAACTTCATAAGTGGCGCTTTCCCCTACGAGTGACAGGCGCCGAGGCCCATTTTGTTTGTGTCTCCATGTAAGGGAGCAGTCAGATGTTGAACCCATCATGCCTGGGAGGATCACAGAATCGCCACAGACCAGCTGCTTCCGCTGCCCTCCGGACCGAGGAGATCTCACTATCCGATACGGCACGGTTGATTTCACTGTACCGAACCTCTTCTCCCTGGCTTTCAGCACCTGCTTTGGTCCGTCTTTTCGATTTCCCTACGTGAGCGTCTGGGTGATACTGCTCCATGATGTTGACAAAGCAGTCCCTTGAGATCTCTTTCGCGAGGAATTCCATGATCCGATGTCCCTCGGACTCCTTCCCTGGCATAACCAAATGGCGTACAAGAAGTCCCTTCTTGGCTATGCCATCGCCGGTAAAGCACAGGTCACCAACTTGCGCGTGCATAGCCTTGATGCTTTCGCGAGCCGTGGCAGCGTAGTCGTCTGCTTTCAGTAGGCGCTTGGATGTACTCGTTTCCCAGACCTTGAAGTCAGGGAGGTAAATGTCGACCAAGCCATCAAGAAGTTGCAGCGATTCCAACGAGTCGAAGCTGGAGGTGTTGTAGATAATTGGCAGTTTCAAGCCCAGGTCCTTTGCACGAAGAATGCTTAGAACCACCTGGGGAACCACGTGTTCCGGGGTGACGAGGTTGATGTTGTGAACGCGGCCAACCTGCTGCAGCTTGATGTACCATTCGCCCAGCTCCTCGGGCGTCAAGTCTTGGCCGTTGCGTTGATGAGCGATGTCGTGGTTCTGACAGAAGACGCAGCGCAGATTGCAGCCGGAGAAGAATACTGCGCCGCTTCCATTGTGGCCCTGAATGCATGGTTCTGTACAGGATGGTCAGTGTGCCAACCCTTGCGCGCGATAAGGGGAGATGAGTTCTTGGGGATTTGTCAAACCTTCACCGAAATGCGGCGCAATCACATTGACCTTTGTATTGTCGCCAATCAGACACATTCCTGTCGTCTCGAAGCGATCTACCCCGCATAAACGCGGGCAAAGATTGCATTTTGAAAGATGGTGGTAGGCCTCGGATCGTTTCTTGGATTCATCGATGGAGGACAATGTCATGTACCTCGGGATGTAGTCGTCGAGGAGGAAGGGTGGTGCAAGGTGGAGAGAGCGGCGAGTGACGGAGAAGCTCCGTTGGACGAGCTCATTTCTTCTTGCCAGAGCTCTTGTTACTGTATACATCTTGACAAATAGGCATACCGAGATGACTTGAGGACGATAAGTCGATGATCTTAGGACAGAGGTGAAGCTGGAGGTGCCCAAGTGGTCGGATTACTTAAGGAGACCTCCCATTGGATGGGAAGACATAAAGCGGGTCCAAATGCGTCCTCACCTCAGTCACAGACAATTCGGGTGAGCTCTCTTCCTCCGGGTTTTCCTCTACCCTCCTGGTCAGTCGACAGACTAGTCAGAGTACATAACTCGATTTCCTTGCGTAGACCGAGTCTCCTTGCGTTTCCAGGAATCTATCTTCTTCGGCTTAGCTGCGCAACCGCTCAATACGAGGCAAACCGTTCTACAAGATGAGAGCCGAATGCGACCATCGGTGATCTGCCGCGGCCCAGCGTCGATTCGCTAGCTGTTTGATCCCTATATGGCAAGCTCTCCACTTGGCTTCGAGGATGATCAACCAACAATGGGCTCTGTTCAACGTCCGAGCAAGTCAGCGCCACCAACAAACCCACCCAAGTGCTCCCACGGCGCCGTTCGTTACGCAGCTCTAGTTCTAATTTTTCTGCTTCATGTTCCTGCTTCTTTCGAGTCGGGAGCATCTCTAAGTTCCCGATTTGGAAGTCGCTGTCGTGCGCCAGCATTGAATATGGAACAGACCGAATGCCGTAGGCGACGATGCCACAAACTGACAACACCATGCTAGGCCATTACGCGCGTGAGATGATAAAGATCTTGCGACAAACGATTCGAACCAAGGGCTTCGGGACGAGACAAGAAACAGTTTCATTCACAAGGCTTAGAATTAGAAGGTCGTCGTGGTTGGCTTTCCCGGATAGCTTGCAGACGTCTGTACCTTTAGGTCAAGAGTTTCCCAATAAGTCGTCTACTTCGTTCCCGCGAATAAGGTACGACAGACGGCCTCCAGGGCCTTGCATATGTCCGACGAGGCGTTCACGTTTCCTCGCGTTTTGTATCTTTGGAGCCTTCCTGGCTTGATGTCTATCAATTCACAGCAAAGTAACCAAGAACGGCAGGTGTGCCATTTCAGCTGCAGAGTTGGTAGCTTTTGAGTTATATAGTCAAAAACTGGAATGGCTTTGTATCAGCGGTTGACCTGCTTCGTCGGAAACATGCAGCGTTGGCCGGCTTATCGCATGCCGTCTCATTAGCGTTCAAGCTTCCATATCGCCGCCAACAGATGATAGTCGGGTTTTTAGATGTTTCCGTTGGCCCTACTTCGTTCTCTGATCCCTTTCTCGTATGTAAAGTAACATGGCTTGACAGCAGTCAAGTCGCAGGTTGAGGCTGAGGCGATCGAATTACGGTCCCTTCAAGTAACCTCGACACCACAGCACCAAGATAGTAGCGACCCTTACTCATGTCTTTTTTTCTCCTCCAAGCACGTGCCAATTCAGATTCGAATTGGTGTGAGTCAACTATGCATTACAGAGGGGCGGTCCCAGGAATAAGCAAATAACGCGCGCATTGGCGAAGTCGAGCGGAAGGTAGTCAGGCGAAGGAAACCTTGCGAGTTAGGATCTGCCGATATTCTATCGCGTGTTCAGAGCTATTAGAAGCTGCGAATCGTGGGTCGCATTGTGCGTTGGTGGCTTTTCTGCAGCGGTCCTCTTATTTGGCAGTCATGTCATGTCTTGGTGAGCTGAGGGGATTCAGAGATTACCGTGGAGAATGGCCCGGACTGCCATGATTAGAACAGAAGAAAAGATGAGAGAGTCATTCGGCTATAACAATCCAAGATCTCACAGTTTCATGGGCGAGTCAGTGGGCAAGTGTCAGTGAGCAAGCGCAGCCTCCTTCTTTCACTCCTTCACCCCAAGCGGCAACCTTGGCCCTTCCTTCTTACACTCATTCACATGTTTTTTTCTCCCCAACACAAAACATCAATAATCGAATTTGGGGGTTTCTTTTGTTGGTCAGTTTGGGGGTATATATGATTTAATACTTCAGGGTACCAGCAGCGACAGACATGTATCCTTTTTTCGCATCGCTTTTCGTCGTCTTCTCGCTGCTCTTCTCTGCGTCGAACGCCCTTCATATCACCAATCGAACCATTGAAAAATTCCTTCTTTCCGAGTATGACTACGTCGTGGTCGGTGGTGGCCTCTCGGGACTGGTGGTTGCGAACCGCCTGAGCGAAGATTCCGACGGTATGATGATCTCTCGGCTGCGAAGATCTAGCTGACATGAATTTAGCTACAGTTCTGGTGATCGAGGCTGGCGAGCTGTGAGTTGAAACTAGGTGTGTGTCGTACTCGAGAAACATCATTTGACCGGATTTTCTGTTAGCGACCATCGCGAGGAAACCGTTATTATTCCCGGTTTCATCGGCCGCGCTCCTAGTTCTGGATATACACATAATGTTCTCGCAGTGCCTCAGACCTTCCTTGACGGACAGACTCGGAATATCAACCAAGGAAAGGTCGTTGGCGGTGGATCGGTGGTCAACGGCATGTGCTGGACCCGAGGTGCCGCTGCGGATTACGATGCCTGGGAGGAGCTGGGAAGCCGTGGCTGGGGTTGGAATGGCCTTTTGCCCTACTTCAAGAAAGTGAGTGAGCGTCTTGAAGGGGTCATCTCAGTGCTGACATATATGATAGGTAGAGAAGTACACCAACAATGTCGATCAAGGCATTCGCGACGAGCTCAACATCAAACCCAACATGTCCATGCATGGAATCGATGGCCCTATTGATGTGGCCTATCCTGAGTACCTGTACAACACATCAGGTAAGATTTCTCGTCGTGGTTGAACCCCGAGATTCTTACAATGCCCAGGCAACATCATTCAAGGCCTTTCAGAGGTTGGTATCCCAGTATCCGCCGATGTCAACTCGGGTGACCCGACGGGCGCTATGATCGTGGCGTCGAGCATCTCGCCGAAGAACCAAACGCGATCGGATGCGAGGACAGGCTACTTCGACTCAGCAAACTCTCGCTCCAACTTTCATCTTGTGACTGGGCACATGGCGACACGTCTCATAGTGGGTTTGCCTGGCTCCTTGAACCGAGGAAGCCGTCGTATTGTGGGTGTCGAGGTAAGCTGTTGCTCACTGACACACTTTGGAGAATGGATCTGACTAGGTATCCCAGTTCTCGTTTGGCCTCTCGGAAACCAAAAGAACAATCACGGCAAACAAGGAGGTGATTCTCGCCGCTGGTGCTATTCAGTCCCCTGTTCTTCTGCAAGTTTCGGGAATCGGTCCCGCGCAAGTTTTGGAGTCGTTGAATGTGTCCGTTCAGATTGATCTGCCAGGAGTTGGAAACAATTTTCAGGATCATCCCATGGCCCGCTTTCCATACGATTGTGAGCTTTCAGTCCCTGCCACTCCGTCGAATCGCCCACTGATTGATTCTTCAGATTCCAATACATCCGTGTTCACCTCTCACGACCTCAACGGCGACACTTGGGACGATGCCTTGGAAACATTCCTTGCGAACAAGACTGGTAAGTAATGGGAATGGACGGGCCAGAATAGACGGCTAACACTACTAGGACCTTTGACAACTCCATTGATCAATACCGTCGCCTTCCCGAACCTCAGGTACCACACTGACGAGTGGAAAGTCCTTCTCCAACACTCCCAAAACCAGTCCTTTGACTTCCTTCCACTTGACACGCCACCCAGTGTCACTTCCGGCTACGTCAAGCAGAAGGCCTTGCTTCTCGACCACCTCGCACGCGAAGACGTCGCCGCTTACGAGCTTCTCGCAGCGTCATGGGGCCAGATCTCTATTGCTAACCAGAAACCTCTGTCTCGCGGCACGGTTCGACCCTCGTCGTCTTCCGTATTCGATCCCCCTATCGTCGATCCTCGCTACTGTGCCGACCCTCTCGACTGCAAAATCATCAGGCTAGGACTGCAGCTGGCTCAGAAGCTCATGCGCACAAAGGCCATGGCGCCTCTGCTACCCACAATCAACGACATGTACAACTCGACCGATGAGAGGGAGTTGCTGGCAGCGCTGAAGCCCCTCGTCGGAACCGAGTACCATCCTAGCGGAACGACGAGTATGATGCCGAAGGACTTGGGCGGCGTAGTGGATTCTCAGTTGATGGTGTACGGAACGTGCAACCTGCGTGTTGTTGACGCGAGCATCATGCCCATGATTCCAGGTGGCCATATTCAAGCGGCAGTATACGCCGTGGCGGAGAAGGCCGCGGATCTCATCAAAGATGCTGCGAGTAACCCAGACGCATGTCCGATGGGCCAGCCGCAGTGGCCGACTGGCCATGGCTCGGCTGGAGATGAGAGCGATGACTGAGTATGATCGGAGAAATGTTACAATAGGGTTGAGTACCAAATAATTGCCTGTAGTAATAATACCCAGTTCGACAGCACCAAGTCGTGAGGATGGCCTCGCGCGTCAACCTATACGCCTCGGTACATCTAATTGGAGTAGGAAGAAAATTCAAGACTTGAGTACAGAATCAAGGCAGACAGAGATAATGGAAGAATTGACCAAAAGGATGTCAAAACAGGCCCTCGAACCGAGCGCCTCCCGCGAGATCCCAGAGCGGTCCCGGTCGGGATATTTGTTTGCTCGCACCACTTGGTCCTACCGACTGGACTATTCGAGACACTGTCCCGACTAGTCCGGTTGAACTGGGTTGCGAGAGCTGGGAAAGAGCTCTCTGGAAAAGGTGGTTGCTTTGGGGATGGGGGGTTGGCGGCAGCGAGAAAGTGAAAATCGAGGAAAGAGCGCGTCCAGCCCATAGGTCCTTCCTCAGCAATATGCTAGAGTTCCTCTGTCCCTTGGGTACCTCCAATGGTAAGTTCCACCATATGAATGAAAGAACACATCCATGGATGGTGATGATGGGAGGAATGCAAGTTAGGAAAACGATATCCATGACCCATGCCTGTTTTCAGGCGTCTTTTCATAAGAAAAATGCGACAACACCAGTTGGTATAATACAATTCTAAATATTCCCACCCCTCACCATGCAATATCAAGCATTAGTTTCGAGCCATTCCTCAATCCTCTGGATAAGCTCGGCTTTCTTGCCTGCCGTGCTCTGCCCCTTGGCAGCAAGAACATTCTTCAGCTCCGCAACCGTGATCTTGTTCAAGCTTCCATCGGCTGCCTTAGCCTTGAGATCAGCCGTCGTCATGTCGGATGCGGAGACCTTTGCAGACTTGGCTCGCTTAGTAGGCCTCTCGTCACCATCGTCGTCCGCGTCGCGTTTGATAGCCTGTTTCGCCATGACACTCTTCGTCTCATGCTGCAGCGTCTCCGCCCAATCGTCCAAGTATCCGCCAGCGCGTTTGCTGATGGCCTTGTACTTGGGCTCCGTTGCGTCTTCAGCTTTCTCGGGCAGCTCTTCTTCGAGAGCGAGAACTTGGAGGATCTTGTAGTGCCATTGCAATGCCGGATTCGGGTACTTCTTGGGGTTATACATGGCCTTCGGCAGCTGCAGCTGTTGAACAATGATGCGCATCTTGTCTGTGAGCTCGTTGGTGCTGCGTACAAGGTCGGTAGGCGGCTCAGGACCGTCGCGGAGGTCGTCTGCGAATGGCAGAGGTGTGAGCCAGAGGCCTGCCGGGAGGTACGGAGTTGCGGAGTCGTCTTCGGACTTCTCGTGCGACGGAATGATTGCAACGAGGATCGGGTTGGCGTTGGCGCGTGTAATGGCCCAGGCAACACCAATCTTCTTGTCCTTGAGAAGCTTCTGCCAGAGAGCGGTAAAGACACGTGTTGAGCCGACGTAGTCTTCTTCGGAAGGGAAGATAAAGGTTGACTTCTTGACGCTGGCCCAGAACGGCAGCATCGACCGAGGCTTGAAACCGATGACTCGGATGATGGGAGTTCCAAAATTCTTCAGGGACTTTTGCTCTTCGTTGGTGAAATGGACATATTCGCCTCCGAATTTGTAGGCCTTTTTGAACTCGGGCTTCTCGACTGTGCGAGCACTGTCCTCGGCGATGCGAGAGGTTTCTCCAACTGCGAGTTGCGGCTTCTCGCCGTCAAGCCAGATGTAGGAAGTTCGGGCTGGGGTCTGGCGGTGGAGGATGTTGTAACCCTTCACGGATATCCTCAGACCGGGGGCAATCTCGAAGGGAAGATTTGAGAAGAGAGAACGCTTGGGTGTTTCCTTAGAGTTGATGTTCGATACTAGAGAGTTGAGGAGGGTGAGGCCGTCTCCTGACTTAGAGCTACGGACCTCAGAGAGGTTGGCCTCGGCAGCTTGGTCCCGATATACTATGTCCTGCAGTTGTCAGCCTTCAGTCTAGGGGAACGCCCATGCGTGCTGCTCACGTCGTAAAACCTGGCCAAGTCGAATTTTTTGTCACCCCTGGTGATAGGGAAAAGTTCAATGATGACTCCCAGATCATACAGATCCTTTGCGCGCACAGCAGCTGCCGATTTGGCCGCTTTATCGCCCGCATGCGGATTGTCGTTATCTGTGATGATGAACAGCCGCCTGCTACCAAAGTTCGCAGCTTTCGTGGTGAAAATTTGGTTTGCGCAAAAGAACACATTGGCCATCTGAACACTCTCTTCGCTCGGCATCAGGACCTCGTCCTCGTCCTCGGCCTCCTCTCCGTCTGCTCCGACCAAAGTCTTCAATGCTTTGACATCCTCTGCTGCGGGAACGTCTAAATCGGTAAAGAGATAGCAGTGAGGATAGCCTAGGCCACTGCGACCTTGTTGTTCTTGGAATTTGGACTTTTCTGTGCCGAAGAAGAGAATGCCCATCATGTCCTTGGGATTGGAGATGATGCGCTGCTGCATCAGATGGTAGGCGCATTTTAAAGCTGCCTGGACGGCACTGTCTTTGTCTGCCTTTTTGGAGGTCGATGCTGGCGGAGGTTGCAGCATCGACGAGCTGACGTCGATGGCCAAAAGGATGGCATCCTTCTGGGTCTTGTAGTCCTGGGATGGGTCAGTTGTAAGTCATGAGTGCGGGGCCCATGAATGCGTACGGTCTCGTCGAGTTCTTCCTCCGCATCATCGTCTTCGTCTCTCTTAACGTCGTCACGGTCCGCCATTGTGATAGACTGTCTGAATTAATGTCGATTTGTGGCTGGTGAGTTTGGCGACGGGGCAGCTATTTCGCGACTTGCGCCTGTCGTCATTAGATCCCTGGGTTTGAGCGCTGGCAAGCAGGCAGCTCCAGGCAGCAGACGCGACAGGGGCCAGCTCCCGCGAACAGCTCGCGCGAAGCCCATGAATGGTCCGCGCGGAAGCACGTGACTTCTTCCTTTTTTTCTTTTCTTTTTTTGATTACGCAGAGCATTATTGGCTGACTACGCTGAAAGCTAGAAGGATACTTAATCAAGAGCCATTTTAGGGGCGATACCCCATATTACAAAGTACTTCTGTATCAGCTCGGCCCTACAGGTGTGCTATTCGACATTCGGTGGGCTCCCAGCCAGATCGGGATTTCCATCGTCATCGAAGACCGAATTCCACAGTCTCGCCCACGCATCGCCAGGGTCCACGATCGCCACAGCTATGTTTTCTTAGACCACGTTTTGCTTCATCAATTCTGTCCCTCAATTTCATGATAATTGTTATTGATTACCTCTTACTCCTTACTTCTGAGCAATGGCGCTCAAGTACTCAACAGGACAGTTCTCCAGGAGCTTGTACAAAGCGACAACCACAGCGCGCAATGGCGCTTCTCCGCTCACTCTCACGTTGCCAAAGCAGTCAAACCCCCAATTGAGATATATGGCGACTGTACCGCCTGTTACACAGAATTCCGTCGGATCCAAGGGCCCGACGGCGATGGTTTTCCTCAACATGGGTGGTCCGTCGACAACAGACGAAGTTGGCGACTTTCTGAGCCGACTTTTTGTAGGCTCCACTCGGCTTTCCCGGGCTTCATGACAGCTTGCTCACATTGCGCAGGCCGATGGCGATTTAATTCCTCTTGGTCGCTACCAGAACTATCTCGGCCCCTTCATCTCGAAGCGACGAACCCCCAAGATTCAGAAGCAGTACGCGGAAATCGGCGGTGGCTCCCCGATTCGCAAGTGGTCCGAGTACCAGAACGCAGAGATGTGCAAGCTTCTCGACGAGCTTTCCCCCGAGACGGCACCGCATAAACCCTACGTAGCGTTTCGCTATGCCGACCCTTTGACAGAGGAGATGTACAATAAGTTGCTGGAGGACGGCTTCGGAAACGGAAAGGGAGGAAGAGCCGTCGCATTTACACAATACCCCCAATACTCGTGTTCGACGACGGGCAGCAGCATCAATGAGTTGTGGAAGTGGCGACAACGACTGGAAGGAAAGTCGGCTAGTCACGCGACGCCTGGTGATGGAACAATCTCATGGAGTGTGATTGATCGGTGGCCAGTCCACCCGGGACTGGTAGAGGCCTTTGCGCAGAACATCGAGGCCAAGCTTCTGGAATACCCCGAGGAGAGGAGAAAGGACGTTGTTCTCTTGTTCTCTGCTCATAGTTTGCCCATGTCTGTGGTCAACAGAGGTGACCCCTACCCTGCCGAGGTCGCAGCCACCGTTTACGCTGTGATGCAGCGCCTCAAGTTCTCCAACCCCTACCGCCTTTGCTGGCAATCCCAGGTCGGCCCTTCTGCATGGCTCGGCCCCCAGACCTCCGACTCTGTCGAGAACTACATCCACAAGGGACAGAAAGATCTGGTCTTGATTCCCATCGCTTTCACCTCGGATCACATCGAGACTCTGTACGAGTTGGACTTGGAGGTCATCGGAGACTCTGGTCATCCCGAAACTGTCAAGCGTGTTGAGAGCTTGAACGGAAGCCCTGTATTTATCAAGGCCTTGGCCGACATTGCCAAGGCTCATCTTGACAGCGGCGTTGCTTGCTCACCTCAGATGGAACTAAGATGTCCTGGCTGCAAGAGCGAGAGGTGTGCTGAGTCAAAGAAGTTCTTTGTTGGTCAGCAAACAAAGCTCTTCGGGGCTCAGGAGAAGGTTCTGGCGCAATAAAAGGTCATGAAAGCGGACCCGGGCGGGCAACTATAACTATGTATCACCAGAGAACTTAGGGATCTGTCAGGGTCAAAATGCAAAATTGGCAGAGGCGGGGATGAGAATCAAGTTCAACTTTCGAGTCACAATGATGTGCTACTATTTGTATTTTCAATGCTCATCGCGCTTTAGTTCATGCGGACAGGGCTGGGCGCCTGCTGATGACGACACTGGGTTTCCTTGAGACCACTAACAATTTTTGTTTGGAAGTTACTCCACCAAACCGTTAGTTTCCGGAAGCTCAAGACGACCCAAACTCTCTGAACAAGCTCATTTCGCAGCTGCAACCCATGAACCGATCACCAACGGACCATGTTCAGCGTAAGATCGCTTACCAATACGGCACACAGGGTTCACAAATTTGATTTTCGACGAACAATGAGTTCCCAGAATAAAATTCATTTTGGCCCTTTTGAGGTCACTGGCCAGGTCAGTCGAGGCTGAAGCTGTGACTGAGCATCAGTCTCGGTTTCGCGTTCATAGCCTTGAGGGGAGCTAACATAGGTAAACCAGGTCTTCTTCAAGACGGCTCACTCGTTCGCCCTTGTCAACCTCAAGCCCCTGTTGCCTGGCCACGTTCTCATCTGCCCACTGAAACCTCACAAACGCCTGACAGATCTTCCGCCGGTCGAAGTGACAGACCTCTTCACGACGACACAGCTCGTGCAGAGGATGCTTGCCCGCCAGTACTTCCCGGCATCGTCGGAATCACCAGAGACGCCGGCTCAGCCGGAGGCCGGCTCATTCAATATCGCTGTGCAGGACGGCGCCGACGCGGGGCAGACAGTGCCGCATGTGCATGTGCACATCATTCCGCGCGTCTCTGGTGAGACAGGCAAGGATGACTCTGGGCCGCGGGATGAGATTTACGAGCAAATGGCTAGCGAAGAGGGGAACATTGGCGGTGCGCTTTGGGATGCTACCTTTGGGAAGAGACCTGAGGCTGGAGGGAAGTTTGCAAGGATTGAGGATGCAATGAGGAAGTCTAGGACTATGGAGGAGATGATACAGGAGGCAAATTTGTATCGAGGTCTGTTGACGTCGATGGGAGTTGTGAGTGAAGACTGAACATCGCAGCGGCTTATAATCAAGATATCAGGTGCATAGACGGGACGAATGGGAAGCGCTTCATTGGGACGAATAAGTTAAATAAGATTAGTTGCTTGTCTTCTTTTCGGGGACCCAAATCATGTTTAGTATAATCTATGAATGTTCGAGATTCAATTGAACCTCTCAATCTTCTGGTACTTGCTCACACCCCACGTCACCAGCACAGTGTCCTGGACAGCACAGTATACGGTGTACGGTAACTACGTGCACATCTTAACGCGTCTGAGATCGCGTCAGGTCGCGTCCCTTTCCACCCCGGCTTTGAAATGTCACCACAGCGACATCCCTTCCCTTGATTTGAGATTTCGAGATTTCGAGTTCCTAATCACCCCAGAAATCGATTGGGACAACAGACTCCCTGCGATAATCTTCATAATGCCGAGCGCTTCCTCCCCGATCACATTTCCTGCTAGCTCGTCACCTCCCGGGTCGAAACGCGCGCGGGCTACGCTGGGCGACCCAGCACGATCCAAGCCGAAAGTCAAAAGCGGGTTTCTGCTTGAAGATGATTCCGACGACAATGACGAAAACGAGCATCAACAGCCGCCATTAAAGAAGCAGATTGTCGATTTCGCACACCGTCTGCAACGGCCAGCACCAGCGCCCTTTGCTACCATACCCGACACAGACGCATCTGAAACACCGGTACAGGCCCCCGCGAAGCAGAACCAACAGGTCTCGATCGATTTGACGCGGCACAGCGCCGCTGAAGCTCCTGGCGGTCTTTCTTCAATACTCCTCGCCTCTACACCTTCAATGTTCAAGAGCGCCCGAACGTACAACTTAATTACATGCACCGGAACATCAACCACTGTCAAACCGCGAAAACCGAAGGCGACGACCTCATACGAGAGCATCGTGTCAGCAAGATCCAAGACAAAAGAAGGTCGAGCTAAACGCGCGTACTACGGCATTCACATCAATGAGCTCATCGACAAGGCGAAGGCGGAAGCCGCAGAGAATCCCAAGGCGCAGGAGAAAGAGAACGACGTGCCGGTCCGATCGGTAGAAGAGCCAGTTGCAGGCGTAGAGCAGAAGAAGACTCTGCTATGGACCGAGAAGTATAGAGCCAAAAACTTCTTGGATCTTTGCGGCGACGACGGCACGAATCGCATGGTTCTCCGTTGGTTAAAGCGCTGGGATCCCATCGTCTTTCCTGGTATCGCAAAGAAGGCCTCGATAGTGCGGAGGCCCGGCGCAAAGCAGGTACAGGAGGAACAAAAACCGCACAAGAAGATCTTGCTGTTGACTGGCCCCCCTGGTCTGGGCAAGACCACGCTTGCCCATGTTTGCGCACGACAAGCGGGGTACGATGTCATAGAGATCAACGCCAGTGACGACCGAAGTCGGGACGTGGTCAAAAACAGGATTCGCACATCCTTAGGCACCGAAAGCGTAAAGACGGTTCAGAACGAGAAGGGCAAGGACGGGGAGCCGACGCAAAAGGTTGCTCGCCCAGCATGTGTAGTTGTCGATGAGGTGGACGGCGTGGTCAGCGGGGCTGGCGCTTCAGGAGAAGGAGGTTTCGTCAAGGCCTTGATTGACTTGGTCTTGTTGGATCAGAAGAACAGTTCCGGAGCATCTCACAACTCCAACCGGAAGAAGAAGAAGGGAGACGATTTCCGCTTGATGAGACCGCTTATCCTCATCTGTAACGATGTCTACGCACCGGCACTGAGACCTTTGCGACAATCTGGTATGGCTGAGGTAATTCACGTTGGAAAACCCACCATCGAGGGCGTTGTCACTCGCTTGAAGACCGTTTTCGACAAGGAGGGCATTCCTTGCGAGAAGGATGCCGCGCGCAAGATCTGCGAGGCAGCTTGGGGCATGACCAATGGTTTTGACGCCAGGCGGGGTGCACAAAGCGGAGCAGAAGGTGACTTGCGTGGAGTGATGGTTGTTGGCGAATGGGTAGCTGGACGCTTCAAGTCTGCCGCAAGATTGAACGACCGTTTGACGAGACAGTGGCTTGATCAGCATGTTCTACACGACCTCAATAACGGTGCTGGTGGGGCCAGGGGACTTGGGAGAGGAAGTGCAAAGGACGTTGTCAGTCGAATCTTCCAGGAGGGTGGCGGTTTCCCAAAGCAAGCTCTGGACACAACATCTCATCTGAAGCATCAACATGAGCAACCGAAAAGTCAACTGGGCTTCGCCGAGTACCACAAAAAGAATGCTATGGAGAAACTACGGCACATGATCGATACCAGCGGCGAGATTGACCGAATTATGACGGACATCTTTCTGGAGTATCCGAACCGGGAGTTCAACGATGATTCTTTCCTATCAAAACCCAACGAAGCCTACGACTGGATGCACTTCCTAGACACCTGCTTATCACGAACCTTCCTCAGCCAGGACTGGGAACTGGCTCCATATCTCAGCCAGCCCATCCTTGCATGTCATAGCCTTTTTGCCTCTCCCAAAAAATACCGACCCAATATGGGCTATGACAAAAGGTGGGGGGCGGACGGAGGTGATGACGATGAGCCACCAGTGCCGTTCTCCGGCCCCCAAGCCGACTTCGCTGCTCATCAAGCATTAAAGGAGAACAAGTCTATGCTCCAGGCCATTCAGGCGCAATTGAACCCGACCCTGGGACGATCGTTTCGCAGCGCGGAAGATATTGCGACGGACTTCCTTCCGTATCTAGTTCGCATGGTGTCGCCGGATGTCAAGCCTGTCGTTATTGGCGGCAGCGGCGTCAGCACAGCCAGCGTACGGAAGGACACAGAAAAGGTCATGGTTAAGCGAGCAGCTGAAATCATGGCTGAAGTCGGCATCGTGATGCAAAAGGGAAAGATTGAGTCGGATTCGTTAGTCAACAGGGGGCCGCAGTGGGTCTACCGAATGGAACCGTAAGTTGCTTCCTTCTCAGTGGCACAATCAGCGCTAACTAAAAGGTGACAGTGACCTTGATGCCCTCGCAATATACGAGACGGCAGGCAACCTTGTACTCTCCAGCTCGGCGCCAACAAGGTACGCCGTCCGTCAGGTGCTTGATCAGGAACTGCAAAAGACCGTTATTCTGCGGGAGGCTGCGGCGCGACAAGCCAGATTCAAGGCGGGTAATCCTATGGGACTTGAAGAGGCGCCGGTTTACGTGAACAAGGAGAACATTCTGAAGGAGCAAGAAAAGATACTCGAGGCGAGCGTAAAGAAGGACTTCTTCGGCCGCATCATACCCTCGCGGCCGCTGGGTGAGGTGGACCCCAACGGCACATCAAGGAAAAAGCAGCAGCAGCAGGAGGGCAAGGAAGACATCAAAGTTTGGATCACGTACCACGAAGGATTGAATAACGCCGTCAGGAAACCCATCACGTTGGGTGAGTTCATGAAAGGGTTGTAGGCATCTCAGGACAGGCGTTCAAGGATTCGAAGTTGTCCAAGAACGCAGTAGCATGTGATCATTTTATTGCAGACAAACTGGCTTGTTTAAGATCATGAAATTGACCTGAAGCCGAGAGAAACACTGCAAGCCGGGAAATTGAAGCCGAACAATTCAAGCCGAGCATCGGAAGCCGAGATCCAGGACACTCAGCACCGGACCCGACCGGCAAAGTGGCCCCATCCTCTCTACCTGGGGCGGTCCCACCCAAGGTACGTCGGACTCCACCCCGGCCTCCCCCCAACCCCAAAATGCAAGACTCTGCAGCGGGAATAGGGAGCCTAGGCCCGGGAAACAGCGTAAAAAGCGGTCTCCGCCTGCTTTACCTTCAGGTAGTAAACGCCCTCTTGCGCGAACTGCTGGGGCCTGAGCATGCCGTCTTTGCATACCCGCTATTGCGTGATTGGCCGGTCGGTTTTTTTTTTTTTTTTTTTTTTTGATAACTGAGCAGAGGACGGGGTAATGGTAGGAGGTAAGGTAGCCTTTTATGTGGTAAGCCGTAGGAAGCAGCACGCAGGATACCTACTCATCCTATGTGGCGGGGGGATGCGAAAGGGCCGCGCATACGCTATGATTTGCAAGAGACGCCGGCGCTGCCCGTTCGTCACAAGGACGGAGACCAGCTTACCAGAGTCATTTAGCAGCACGGGCCGCGACCGGCGTTGATTCTAGCGGTAAACAGCGGTATTGTTCGTTGGCAAGTGGTGGCTGGGAGTGTCATCATGGGGTGCAACAAGGAGTCGGCCTGGGGCCGGCGGGAAAAAGGGGGGGGATGGTTGAAGAACCCGCCGAATCGCCCGCCGAACCGGGGGGCTCAGCAGCAAAAAGGGCGCGCCTGTCTTTCCAGTCTGAATGCGGAAGTTCTGAATTTGTCCCTTCTTATCAATCACTCTTTCCTTTTCCCCGTCTTGACTCATAATCTATGTCATCGATTGAACTCTTGAAAACGTCCAGAACGGTAGCCAAGTAGAGTTTTGAGGTTGCCTGCCATCTGGGGAGTTTCAAACTTGGAGTTAATGTCAATCTGTACAACTCAATTACGACCTCACACCTCCAGATCCAGATCTCACATCTAGAAAAGGTCCACAAAAAACCTTGCCAGAGTCAATATCACCGCCCAGAAGGACTGATTCATGAGACAGACCTTATCCTGGCGATTGGCGGCCACATCGTGAACATAAGACAATGGCGCCCGGCAACAAGACGAATTCATCGTCCGCCGATGAGCGCACTCCCCTTATCCCCTCCATAGAACACCAACCCGCGACCCCTCTGCCCATCGCAACCCCGCTGGGAGACGACGGCAACAACATCCCCCCCAACGAATTCGACATCCTCCTCTCCAAGTCCCTCCCAACATCAGGTCCCTTTCTCGAGCCAGAATCCACCGTCAACCCCCTCCTGCGCGGCCCCAGGCGCTACAGCAAGACCTCCAACCGCCGGCCCTCTCTCGCGAGCCGCTCCGACCGCTCCGATACGGGGCTTCAAGATGCCATCGCCGACAACGACGACGCTACGAGCATCAGTAGCATTGAGTCGACGCCGTACCTGAACGGCATCTCCAAGTCCCGGTTCTGGTTCATCTTTGCAGAGATCCTGCTGACGTATTTCATCGCCTGTTTCGACGGCACCATCATGGCGTCTTCGCACCCAGTTATCACGTCGTATTTCCACGCCTCCAACAGCGCCAGCTGGCTATCGACTGCCTTCTTGCTCACGAGCTCTGCTTTTCAGCCGTTGCTGGGCCGGTTGTCGGATAGCATCGGGCGCAAGCCGCCGTACGTGGCGACCATGGTCATCTTTTGCATCGCAACGGTGTGGTGTGCCCTGGCACAGAGCATGACGAGTTTCATTCTGGCGAGAGCGGCGTGTGGACTTGGCGCGGGCGGTTTGTTCACCTCTTTTTGTCAGTGAAATTCTAGCATTGCGGCTGACCAAGGTTTTAGGGATGATGACCTTGGGTTCTATCATTGTTAGTGATTTAGTACCGATTGAGTGAGTGTTTCCGTACGCAAGCTATGGCAAGGAGGATTCGACGTACTGACGGGGAGATCAGAAACCGTGGCGCATATCAATCTTACATCAACATGATCTACGGCGTCGGCTCAGCCCTTGGGGCGGCTCTGGGCGGCGCAATGGCGGACCACCTCGGCTGGCGCTGGGAGTTCGGCATACAGGTGCCCCCGCTCATCATCTGCTGCATCATAGCCGTGATTGCGGTTCCAAGCGACCTGGGCCTGCAAGGCAAACGCGAGACGTTCGTTGGGGCTCTCAGAGCGTTCGATTTCAAAGGCTCCGCGCTGCTGACGACGTCCATTACCTTTTTCGTTCTGGGCTTGAACTTGGGAGGGAATGTCCTGCCGTGGTCTCATCCCGTCGTTGTGGCATCATTGGTCATTTTTGGTGTCTGTTTCCCCGTGTTCTTGTACACGCAGTCATACGTAAGACGGCCGATCATGCCGTTGTATCTTGTGAGACACGCGCCAAGAGCGAACTTGATCTTTTCCAACTTCTTTGCGGCGCTATTGAGTAATGCTATTTTGTTCAACATGTGAGTCCTCCAGCTTGAGATTTTCTCACATACTGACACATCCTAGCCCCCTTTTCTTCCAAGCCGTTCTCCTGACGACGGCAACCTCCTCCGGTCTGCGCCTCGTCCTTCCCTCCGTCGTATCATCCATCTTCGGTACCGCAACAGGTTTTTTGATCACATATACTCGCCGCCTTAAATGGCCCCCCATGTCCGGCGCCGTCGGCCTCTTCCTCGGCTGCCTTTGTCTCTCTCTCATGCGCCGCGGATGGCCGTCCTGGCTATACCTTCTCTGTCTCGTCCCCTCGGCCATCGGGCAAGGATTTCAGTTCCCGGGCACCTTCATGGCCGTCCTCGCAGCCAGCGACCAGCGCGAGCAGGCCGTCGTGACGAGCACCCTCATTCTGTGGCGTTCGCTGGGGATGGTGCTGGGCGTGGCGAGCAGTTCCCTGGTCGTGCAGAACGCGCTGGTAGGGTATCTTGACGAGTTCGTGCGTGGACCGGATAAAGAGGAGGTCATCCGCAAGGTGAGGGAAAGCGTAGAGGAGGTGGTGAAGTTGCCTGCCGTGTACCGCGAGCAGGTCGTCATGAGTTACGAGGCGGCGCTGAGGTTGACGTTTCTGTGTTGCACGGCGATTGCATTCTTCTCGGTTTGTTTGCTGGCGCCTATTAAGCTGCCCAGGTTGGGCGCGCGCATGGGAAGGGAGTAAATTCTGCATCGAGTCGGATGTTCTTGAAGACGTAAATTGACTAGTTAGAGCCGGAACTTAGCATGGCATTGGGCGGCGTTGACGGGATCACATAATAAAAGTTCCAATTTTGCCATGACCGGGCAGATTAAAGAGCCCACTCTTTTCAAACCACCCAAACCTTTGTATAATACAATCTAATAGTGACCGTTCACTCCGTTGGTGCGGAGAGCGTCGAGCTCTTCCTTCGTCTTGCGGTACAGTTCCTGCGCCTCGCGTTCCCTCCTGCTGACGTATCCCACTTCGTCTCTGAGGGCGCCCAGGCGTCGTTGAATAGCGACCTCTTCTGAGATGGCGAGCGTCTTGAAGCCGCTGAGGGCGTTGTTCGCCTTCTCCAGCGCTTCGGCAGCCGCGCCGATCTTGTCCTTCAGCATCTTCTGCCTTTTTTGGTAGCCGCCCAGATGAAGTGCGAGCTTCTTCTCGAGCTTGATGCCCTTCTCGGCTGTGGTTGCGATTGAGTCTTGGATGGACTATGTGATTTGTTAACGATCCGACGTTGAATTATCGAAAGGCGCAAACTTACGTCGAAGGCGTCTCTCATGGCCGCCTCCTCTTCCTCTTCATCGTCTCCATAGCAACCCAGACCAAGGAGCAGCGAGTTCTTGCCGCGATTCTCGAACGATCGCTGGATCTCAGCTCGAGAAGGCCTCGGCTGCGTCTCGCTAAGGATCTGAAGGCGAGCCTCGGCAAGATCACGATCGCTGATGGTGTCCAGACGAGGTGCGACACCGCTGAGAGTTGCGTTGGGCAGGGGGTACTTTATTGCGTCGTTGGCAATCAACGCAGCAGCTTCCCTGGCGATGAGCGCCTCCGCATCGTTCTTGGCGTTGCTCGCGACGGACATCAGTGCAGACACGTCTACTTTGGTCGGTCGAGGGAGACCCTTCTGCAAGACCTGTGTCCGTCTCTGCATCTCCAGAGCCTCTTGGGCTTCTCGGTATTCGCGTTCCCTGCGATCCCTCTCCGCGGCATCCTCGATCGTCTCATCGCTCGCATCTACTTCCTTCTGCTCATCTGGAAGCTCAAGCTCCCACTCCGTGTCTTTGGGCTTGGGCAGAGAGGCTAGACCTTGACGCAACTGGGTGCGCAGAGCCATGTCTCGCATTTTCACATCCCTAGGTGTGGAGGCGACCATTGTCCCGTCGTTCGCATTCAATGCGAAGCTGTCTCGGGGCGTCCTCATGGGAGTTTGACCAACACGAGCGGGCGTTTGAGCGACACCATTGGCGTGCAGGGGCGTAGCCATCGGGTTGGGAGTTGCGACGGCCTGCTTGCGGGGAGCGATGCCATCGAAACCCGTTGACTCCGCGCCCTCATGTAGAGGAGTGTTCTCGCCACCTAGTAGCGACGACTGCGTGTTGGTGAGGGCTCTGATGTTCCTGATCTCGTTGGCGATATGGTCTTCTTGCGCCGGCGCTCGAGGTGTCCTGATTGGCGCGCTGTTGTTCAGCGTAGAATACTCGCTGACCAGGCCTCTGGTCGCATCGTTCTCGCTCTCGCGCGCCATCATGCTGGCCCTTTCTCCAACCATTCCCATCTTCACAATCTCCTCCAACTCACCCTCGCTGACCTGGGGAGCCGGCAGATTCAGCGGCCTCCGTTTGCTGCTCTGCTCCGCCTCGCGGATCTTCTGCTGTTGGCCGGCCTTCATCGCAGCCTGGAACGATGCGGACGGCGCCTCCTTCTCTTTCTTCCTCCTCTTGCTTTCGCCATCCTCATCGCCGTCGGTCTTGCGCTTGCTCGCGAGCTGCTGTTTTCTCGGGTCGAAGGCCAGACGCTGTTGCTCATTACGGGCCTCTTCTTCTGTAGTATCGTAAAACCCAGGTGCGGCCTTCTTCTCGAAAGGAATGTCGGCATTGTAGTCCATCTGACCCTTCTTGCGAGTGACGACCTTGATGTTTATGCCAGCCGTCTTCAGCTCGCGACGCTTCTGCAGCGCCGCTAGACGGCGCGACTCCTCCTGCTGGCGTTCTCTGGCCTTGCGCTTCGCCTTCTTTCCTTGTGTGTTTGCCAGACGCGCGCGGGCCTCGCTGAGCATCTCCTTCTCGTCTTCGTCGAGGTCGATCGTGTCGGGTCGGGCGGGCTTGCTTTCGGGATCGGGGTCAACTTCGCCGGGGCGCAATCTCCTGACATCGTCGGCGCTGGGAGCCTGCGTCTCGCCGCCTTCGGGGCCGGTCAGACCGAACTGGCCGGCTTCGCGCGCTTCGGCTTCATCGAGGAGCTTTTGGTATCGCTCGAGGCACTGGTTGGCGGTTCGGCCGACGATGGGGGCGATGGTGCGCCATTGCGTGGGCATCAGCTTAGCCAGGTGCAGCAACTTCTCGTCTTCCTCCTTGCTCCATTCGATCTTCTTGATGCTGGGGTCCAGCCACTCATTCCATCTCGCCTTGCATTGCTTTGGGGTCTTGCGCGCCAGCAGCGACGAAACACGCGCCCACTGGTTCAGGCCATACTTGGAGACGGAGGCCTTGAGGATCTCATCCTCGATATTGGTCCAGACACCTCCTTTGACGACACCCATTGTGAAGGATGACAGATGTAGAGCCGCTGATCAATGGTCGATGGTTTCTTGATGCCGACTCCGTCGTGATAATCATCCGTCGTTGTCTCGCCGTAGCCGTCGCGAATTGTTCTCAGGCAGGCGTAAAGATTTGGGACAAGGCTGAAGGTGACCTTGGTTCTTTGTCGCGGTGCCTTAGTCAGCATTGGGATATTTTGATTGGTCCGCACGTAGTGTCTGTCATGCAACTCACCGAAATCCACCGAGGCTTACCAGGATAATCAGGAAGGTGTGCTCGGTGAAGGCTTACGGTCAATTACGACGACGAAATGAAAGGGGGTGCCTGGGACTCAGCAACGATTGGACCGTGCTCTGAGAAGCAGCCGCATCTCCGAAGTCAAGTTATCAACCCCCCTGTTCCGGTTCAGTATCGCTGCCGAGGCATGGTAACGCCAGAGCGAACGCATTTATCGTGCCTGTCCATGACGACATTCCCTGGCTTCCATTCTTTGGCCCGAGCTCCATCGCTTCCAATGGCGCTGTTGCTGTTGTCCTTGGCAACCTTGTTCGCCCTTCTTCGTCGATAGTCGCCGCCCCTCGACGTTCTCCACGTCATATCTGCTGTACACGACGACAATTAGCGAGGATATCGGCAGCAGTTTTCACGATTGTCAGAGCCACTACGGTGTTACTCTATCAATTAACAATTATCAAGGCGTTGAAAGTGACGAGCTTTGAGCAGTTGCTTCGCAAGATGGCGCGGCTCAGTTCGCTGCAATTGGGTTGTACTCGGTACAAGTACCTCGGCTGCAATTGGGTGGGGTTTACGTAACCTTCGCTCCAACCGAGAGAGGAAGGTGAATTGTCGAAAGCGATGCCCAATTGCCATGGCCTCATCACGGCAAACACTGGCGGAGTTTGCTGTTTGGCCATCGAAGAACCACATGGCGGACAGCACACCACACTGGAGACGGCGACGCTACCCGGTCGGATGATGGCAGGTGGGACAATCAACATCTCACAAATCGTTTTCGGATGTTCTTTGGGCCAACGGGAAACCGGAACACGATGAGAGACCCTTTCAGACGAAACTTGGACGAGCCCAGCCTGGCAGAACAGAACAGAGTTCAACGAACAGGTCAGACTTTCATCCTACAGATGGACTACCAGGAGATTGGCACCGCGGGACCGGTCCGCCGTCGGTGCTGAAACAGGCCAACCACCGAACCTTGTCGACGGGTAAAGACCGGATAATGCCGTCGTCGGGTTTTGCAGGTTGGACGACGCAAAAAAAGCATGACGTGTTGCCATTTTTGGCTGCGACTTTGGGGTGTCACTGCCAGTGGGAGAGGTGCTCTGACTGCTGGTGTGTTACGTATCTTGGATCAGCCTGACACGTATTTGACTCGGGATTGTGATCATGATTACTCGAGTGCAACGTCGAGACAAGCAGTTCAATGTGGGAGCACAGTCGCCGCGCGGGAGTGGCTCAAGCTTAGAAATCCAACCCGGCACCCCGGCCAGCGGTCGAATCCCAGCCCAAGGTCGCTGCTGATTGGGCGGTTTTCCCCCTTCCTAAACGATGGCCCTGACAGATCTGGACAGTGGCTGGATGCATCTGGGAAGTCATTGGTGTATGCCCCCTTATCGGCGCCCATCTCTGCGAAACCGCGAGATTGGTTCGCAGTCGCAGTCTTCGAGCAGTCCTGGTCCGGCAGGCACGCGGGCCAGCAGCGTTGAGTAAACTCGTCCCAGGGAGACTCTTCCTCCTGAGATGTCCCTCTTTTCCAGAATTTGCAGGACTTGGACGGAGTTTGGAGGCACATCACTGCCTAAGTATAGGTACCTTTCATGTCTGATACCCCTGCAAGACATAACACGCAAAGTGATGACAATAACCTGATGACAACAACATGATGAGCGGAAGGTATCTCTACTCAGTACATATTACGTCTCTCGATCAGCAGCGTCTGATCTCAGAGCCACGCCCAACGCCCAACGAAACGTGGTTAGGCCCGTTGCGGAGTTTGTCTCCGATGGGAATCTTTGGCGCCGCGTTGCTGGATTTCCGCGCGGACCTTTATAATGACAGACATGTACTCTGTACCCAGTGTAGGTGAGCGTAGTAAATGAGTGTTGCTATGCCGTGCTGTGCTGTCTACGAATTTCAGAGCTCATCGTCACCTCGTCCGGGGGGCTCATCCGCCTTCCCCTTCTGATCCCAACCCGACCGTCCCAGAAATTCCGCGATCCCAGCTACTGTCCAGTCCACATCCCCACACTAGCACCTAATTACGTCCTGGCGTCCCCTCCGTCTTCTCGCCGCCCGGGCCCATGGCTCGATTTCATCAGCGTCCAACGTTGTCCCACACTCGCCTTATCTCTCACTCTGGACAACGACCCCCGGTCCGCAGCGACGTAGCTGGTTATTTTCTATTTCCTTTCTTCTTCTCATTCCCACCCACGTTGGCTACTTTCATGGCCATGTAAGGGAGCCTCCCCCTCGATGCGTTCACTCCTTTAGCCCTGTCTCCTCGTTTTCCTTCGTCATTGGTTTTTTTTTTTTTAAATAATTACTCCCCTCCGGCTCCTACGACAGGCCAGCTGAATAGGCTGTGTCCCCCGAACTGCGATCCAACAGGATTGGCATCGTGGCAGTGTCGCTTCGAATACAAATCAGCAACCCTAATTCTCAGTTTCAAGAGATAACAGAGCTTGAACATCCGACGAACCGACTGTCAGGAATAGCAATAAAGACTCGTCGAACGGTCCACACCTTCGCTTTGCCGAACGAAAGCTACAAGAAGCTTCCGGAAGCCTCTTTGCGACCACTACTCGTCCAGATAGATCTCTGGCTGCTCATCGCAAACATGTCAGCACCAAAAGATGACATTGTCGTCACCCGCGTGGATCGGAACGCACAAAACAAGCCAATAAACGAAGCAACCGAGACGACGTCGCTCCTGAGCGCGGGAGCCTCAAGTAGCGACAACTCTTGCGAGGACACATGGCCCGGCTACGCGGACTTTGAGGGTTTGTCATGGTGGAAGACGCCATCTGTAGGACATCACCCGGCTGGCCGCCAGATGATCTTTTTCCCCCGGTGCTGACAAGTTTGCGCCAGGTCTACTGGCTTCTCATCCCATATGCGTTATTCACCCTCGCCTTTGGGGGGTCCCTCGTGCCTAAGCTGAACTTGTACGTTGTGATTCTACGGTGAAGGTTGAGAGGTTGTTGTCGCAGTCGCTAATACCGTACGGCGCAGAGTCGTGGATTTGGTATGCCAGAGGCATTTCGCAGACGAGACCGTCCGAAACCCGGCGTTTGCGTTCACGCCTGTGGTACTCGGAGCGGATAACCCACAATGCTTCATCCCGGAAGTGAAGAAGAGGGTGTCCATGTTCACACTGGCCATCAATCTGACCACCGGAATTCTGTCTGCCATCACTGCTCCTAAGCTTGGTCACTTGTCAGACAGGTATGGCCGCACAAAGTTGTTGGCTTTGGCATCTGTCGGCGGTGTGGTCGCCGAACTGGCTGTGATTTTCTGCGCCAACTTTCCTTGGACGTTCCACTACAACTGGCTGCTCGTCGGAGCAGTTGCTGACGGAATTACCGGTTCCTTCACGGCGGGCAGCGTTCTGATCAACTCGTACACAAGCGACTGCACCCCGCCATCCAAGCGTGGCGTACGCATCGGTTACCTTCATGCCTGTTTATTCACCGGTCTGGCCTTTGGACCACTTCTGGCCGGGTACTTTGTTACCTGGACGGGCAGCTTGCTCTCAGTCTTTTACGTCACGGCATGCTGCCACATTATATTCATCTTCTTCGTTGGTCTCGTCGTACCTGAGTCCCTCAGTGTCAAGCGCCAGCTGCGCGCTCGCGAGAAGCACGACAGGCATCAAGAAATCTTGGCCGAGGACAAATCCAAATGGGCTACCCTCAAGGCAAACAACCCTTTGGCGCCGCTGAGGATGCTGTATCCCAAAGGACCTGGTACGTCGTCCAGGCTGCGCTTGAACCTGCTCGCTCTCTCTTTCACCGATATGATCCTGCTCGGCGCAGCCATGAGCGTGGGCACCGTTCTTCTGCTGTACTCCGAATCTCCCGAGACGTGGGGCTGGGGTACCTTGGAAAGCTCGCGCTTCATCTCGGCCATCTCCTTCATTCGCGTTCTTGCGCTCATCATCGTTTTGCCAACGCTCAACTACGTCTTCCGCGACAGACCCGCCGCCCATCGCCGAAGGGTCTCGGGTGTATCCATTGTGGAGTCCAATAACGGCGCCGATGCCGTCGATACCTGGATTCTTCGGTTCGCCCTTCTTTCGGATGTCACTGGGTCGCTGGGATACCTGTTTGCCAGGACCGAGGCGGTCTTTGTGGCCTCGGGTATGGTCACCGCTTGTGGTGGTCTCGGTAGCGCTACGATCCAAGCTGCCATCACGAAGCACGTTCCTGCGGACCAAGTCGGACAATTGCTGGGCGCTATTGGTGTTCTACACTCGCTCGCAAGAGTTCTCGGTCCCATCGCATTTAACACGCTCTATTACTCGACGGTCGGCACGTTTGATCAGGCCATCTTTGTGCTTTTGTCCGCCCTGTTCGGGCTGGCATTGGTGGCCAGCTTCATGGTCAAGCCTCATGGCGAGTAATCTAGCTTACTCACTCTAATCCTGTGCTAACAGTCATAGTCTTCCTCGAGGACACGTACGAGCCGGTCGACAACTCACCACCGACTCACGCGAGCGCTGAGGCGTTGGCTGAAGCAACTCTGGAAGATGAGTTGATACCCAACAACTGAGACTATGGGTGGTGGGATGTTGTACGTTGAGTTGTCGCTTTATCGATCGGACCATACAGGAGGTGATATTATACCTAGAACATAGACTTAAAGCGCCACGTGCGCCGAAGGGTCGGAGAGGGAGCTTTGCATAGACCAGCGGCTTTTGACTTTCTGTATACGATTTTTTCATTGATACCACAAATACACTTTTCTTGAGTTTACTTTGATGCAGGTCTAGCATCTCAATTGAGCATCTTGTGAAAATAATTCCTATTTGGCTAATGTTGACGTGACGTGGTGGTTGCAACATTTGCTGTTGTTGAAGGAGTCCAGCTGCTGTGTATTATCTACATCACTCGTCTTGCGTTGCCTTCTATTATGTGTGGTTGATGTGCAGCGAAAGCGTCTCCTTGCTGATATGAGTGTTTGCCTGCTTAGCCGCTGACTTCTTCGTGTTTCAATTTCCATTTTCTTCTCCTGGAGCAGAACGACGGATATTTTCCATCTTGCTGTTTACTACTGCGGTGCAGGAGTGAACTCATATTTCGCAAAAACTTTACATCTTCACCTGAGTCTTACATACGGTCTCTCGCAAGAGTAACGCCCTCGTTCATCTCACCACCTTCTTTCCGCCATCTTCAAGCCCGCCAGAGAGCAACGCCAAAGTCAAGCCTCCGAGATCCAGGGCCCAGATCTCTGTGCTTGGCGGCGGTCGCGGGAGATGGCGTTTGAATATTAGGGTATGGGGAGGAGAATATTGTTCGGGTGCGGAAAGATGGGGGCGACCAGACAGTCAGGACTTGCTAGTTGAGGGTTTGGGTGCACATCGTGCGTCCGAGATTCCAGGAACGTCGTCTCGGAGCCGAATCGGAGCCGAATTGGAGCCGAATGCGAACTGAAACTCTTCCAGTCACTTTTTTTTGCCACGAACACCTCCGGACAAACCCATCACCATCTGTAGACACTGTGACAGGCTTGAAGGGAATTTCTAAATGTTTCAGGGCACCTTGTTGGTAAGGAAACTCAAAAATGAAATCACATGTTCCGATACCGGGAGTCGAACCCGGGACTCTCCGGGACTTCGCATGAAAGCGGAGTATGCTAACCGTTACACCATATCGGAGGTTGTTGAAAATGAGGGCGAGATCTGTGCCCTAGTAGCGCGACTGTGTCTGTGTGTGGGATCTTGCCCGCAGCGGGGCCTCGGCCGGCCGCTCCTCTCTCAGCTGCAGCAAGTCTGTGAAAAGTCAATCAAGTTGCTAGATCATTGCCCTATATATCGAATAGTGGAAAATTCTTGATATTGACTGAGACACACAAGCAGCCTTCGGGATGAACAACTAATTACCTTCGCAATCACAGCGACGATGTCTTGCTCCAACGTCTATTACTAGTTTGTGACGCCCTTGTCGGAGATGTATTGTGTAGCGAACAAGGTGACGAGTCGTATTCAAGCAATTAGTTAGAAATGAATATTTGCTGTCTTTGGATACATAGTTGACAATTCGATTATATCATCATCGCCCAGAGGGGGTAGTATTACCCGGCCGAGGAGATCTATCATTGCTCGGAGCGAGTGAGAGTCTGAAGCTAAGAGGGGAAGTGTAGGAAAGGTTCCAAGACTGTTCCTTCGAGCTTGGGTTTAGACTTAAAATCAATTCAGCTTCATCCATCAAAAGCGTACAAGTGCCAACCGCCTCCGTATATGTTCCGTAATGCATCTAGAATTGCCGTAGCTGGGTTTGTGCGAGATGTTCGCCATCAAACCCCACTCAAAATACCAGCGACTAAAGTATACTCCTGAAGCAATGCCTCGTCTGGATCGCTCCGATCTCCTCTGTCTATGCCGGACTCCGACAGCAGCAGAGGAAAATGACATTCGATTACTCTGCAAAGAAGGTCTCCGCCCTCCACAGCCTGTGGTCCAATAGAAAAGATCCCTGTCTGGGACAGAAAAACCTCCTATTTGTTTACTCGAGGCTCAATATTTTCTTTCAAAAAAGACAGGGTTGGGAAACACCAGTCTCAGATCACACTTGTCCCACAGCTTCCTGTTGCCATTCAACGGGGGGCTTGAATTGAGCGGAAAAATTAGCGGACACCATGCTAATGGGTCCGGCGCGGGGAGCGGCGGTTGTCGGCGCCTCCCCCCTAAGCAGCTTCCTTTCTTTCGTGTCCTCCGACGCGCATCATCGCCAGGACAACACTGGCTGATCGAATCTCTCGTTTCGAAGATCTGGTACTCGTGTTGGCGAGGTAGAGGAAAAAGCGCGACGCGCAATACCTGCCGGAGCCAAGATTTCCCCAAGATTTGCCTTGACAAAGCAGCGCCTCTGCTGTCCTCAGATACACCTCTTCAAAGGACAAGTCGTATTCTGGTGTCAGAAGAAGCCTCCTTCGATTCCCAACGAGTCACAACATTGGATTTCTCTCACTGCCACAAAGTCTCGACGTATCGCCTCAAACTTTTCCGCCAGTCCTTTAGTGTTTTAGTGTTCTGAGTCGACTTCGTATCGAATACATCTGGGTTGATCGAATTTGCGAAATTCAAGATGTTAAAGACTGGCATTCGGAAGCGTCGTTCATACATAAGGTCTACGCGAATTCATTCATCTGCATCTCGGCTCTGGGCGCCTGGAATGATAGCAAGGGCTTGTACTTTCGTCAAGACCCGGACAAAGTCAAGATAACGACTGTTGACGTATATAGCATCAGCACTAACAAGCTGATACCTCATGCCAAGTTTGCTAGCCTGACTGACCTAAGACCTGGTGGACTTCGAGATGGAGAAGTTATGTTTCCGGGGTTGGCCGCTGCAAGATCGCATCCTTAGTCCGTGGGTACTCCATTTTGGAAGGAATCAGGTCTTCTGGGAATGCTATGGTAATTCGTGTTGCGAGGCGCTTCCTGAGCTTGACCTCTGGAAGTCAAGAAATTGGTGGCAATAGGTTCCAAGGATCCTGAAGCCTCAGACGGAATGAAAACCTCCGTAGGCTTGGTCGCTTCAAAGCAGCAGAACGCAGACGACCGCGTCTCTGATGAATGTTATAGTATCGTCAGCCTCTGATGCGGACGCAGTTTGACCGAGGTTGAAGATAAGCTGGTCGTAAACTCGGCAATCGCTAAAGCCACGAAGAAGCACCTGAGCCAATGAGGCGAGATATCCGATCATCTTGCCGGAATTGGGAAGGAAAGACTACCACGAAGCCTTTCTTGGTTACCCATCACACTCCCATTGAAACTAGGTATCGAGCGCCGTCATGGTCATGGGCGTCCATCGTTGTGGTACGACCCTCGATGGACGCCTTCTTCCGAGGCAGAGACCAGCTGATGGCATCTGTCGTATCTGCTGAAATCCTGCCGCTGACGAGAGATGAGACTGGTCAGCTAGTTGGATGTATGCTGGCTTTGAATGGTCGTCTCGCGATTCCCGAAATTGGACAAAGGTGATTCTTGACATTTCCAGACAGATTGATCAACAAACTGAAGTCCGTCAATGGGGATCTGATTCTCTTGACTAGGAGATTGCCCGGGGGTCATGGCGTGATGCTTCCTTTGATTCTACGGAGGATGAGTATTCGGGATCAGTCTTCTTCGCACCTGCAAAGTTGATGGTGAGGCGGTACGTTGATAGTGCACCTTGAGTCTTGGTCTGTAACGGACTGGCTCTGGTGAAGTCCGAAAACGATTACCGGAGCATCGGGAAAATACCAGCTGAGATGCCTGAGAAGGCGTTTGTCTCAAGGCTGAAGTTCCTCTGAGGACTGTATTAATTATGTAAGTAGCTGAAGGAAGGATACTGGCAACGTGGAGTTTCACACGCAACATCCCCCAATCAAGGAAGGTCATACCGGAGGGAGACTTCAAGCAACTTTCAATCTATTTCAGGATTTCTGGCACCGCAGTGAAGAATATGGCAGGAGAAAATTGGGGAAATTTCAAGAAAAGTAATTTAGAATAACTTCGTATTACTTTACTTGCATTTTTATTATCTATAGGCAAATCTTGCCATCCGTCAACTGCAATAACATTCGAGCCGAGGAACACAGCGGCGGGGTTAGGGAGCCAAACTTGTTGTTAGCAACTGGGGTACTGCGTTGCGTTGGGATTAAACCCACGAGTAAGGGATTTTAGTGCCACCTATTACCTGCTTGCTAGACCGATGGAAAGGTCTTAATGGGAATTGTCGCGAGGCAACGGAGCTTGTCTTGCCTGAGGGCTCTGATAATTCTGATAATTACTCCGGTATGCTTGATACAGTGAAGTCTTGATCAAAGAATATTGCGCTCATGACGGGATGAACGTCAGAAGTACGTATGATAGGGTTCGACGTGTTACGATTAAGTCCGGATAATTTAGGACAACATACTGCAGAGACGTACTGCGCCGAGTGCAGAGTCACAAAGGAAACTTCGCCTCGAATAGAACCTATTCAATGAACTATAGCACCAAAGCATGCGGACTAAGATGTCTGAACATTTCCAGCCAAGACATGTCTCCAGACTTGGACAACCACACCGCTTTGAAGACAGACTTGACAGCCTCAATCGAAGCAAACCGCATGCAATCGTAAACCACATCCGACATGCTAAGAATTGCCTTTTGATCTTCTGAGGACGTGGCATGTGCTCCAGCAATAAATAGCGGGAAAATGATGCAGTGTAGGACCTTTGCCTGTCGAGGGATTCCAAAGATGCAAGCAAGGCAGGATTTGACGTGATGCTGGACTAGCGGGTGATGAGTTGGAAGACCGCATATAACCCTGTACAGATATAGTAAGGCAGTGTATTGGAAGATGCGGATAAGTGTAAACGCATGTACGGCCTCCGCCTCTGTGGCTGATGAGGACTCGGACGCTTCCAAGGGGCTCTGGCCGTTGGAATCGTCGAGGGTTAGGGGTGCGTACACAGGCCGAAGTGCAGCCTCGAATTCGCGGATGCGGTCCATTGACAACTCTTCGGTCATATCAGTTATGGCCTGCAGGTACAAGCCCATTTTGGCGATCTCGCGGAAGACCGACGCGAGCGAATATCTACCCAAGGGATCACGGCCCCACCAAACCGGCCCCTGATCCAGCAGATCCCACAATTCGGGTGAAAAGACGGGACGTCTACCCTGAATCATGGACGTCGTGAGGTCTGTGGTTGCGAATTCTGAGATCAGCATGTGAAGCGGCTCGGAGGCTGACCGCACAACGTTCTCAATACCGCCCAATCGCTCGAGGATGGCCAGAATGCCGCTATAGTGACTAGAGGTCGAGGCCGAGTTCATAATACACCCCATATACCCATCGTCGAAGTACAGCAGGATGACTGCGAAGAGAAGTCCGACCATGGGCCCGCTTTCCTGCGTATCGGCGCAGCATCCATCTATCTCGGCTCGCACAGCAGCCAGACACTCAAGCCGCTTCTTTTCCAGTACATCTTGGCCACGTTTACCATCTTGCAGCAGCCTATGCGAGTCGGATAGCACACAGGCGGCAAGCAGCACAACTCGGCGTTCCAAAGCGACCGGGGTGGGGGGAGCGCAAGGTTCCTCCGAAGTCGAGAGAAGGGGCCAGACACGGCAGTGGAAGTAGTCAAGAGCGCGGCGCTCGCAGACGTCGATGGATACGGTCAAATGCACGTCGTTCCGTGGAATGCTGTATGCAGGCGGCACGTGAGGGCTCGGCCGCGTGCTCCATCGTATCAAGCGGCTATTGTAGTCACACGTGGCGCCAACGGAATTACAGCGTCGACAGGCAGGTTTGGAGAGGTCGCATTTGATGCGTCGCTTCTTGCAGGGCCAGCAGGAGCCCTTGACGGTCCTGATTCGGCTTGCCGGCATTGGTTACGACGATTGGATCAGAAATTGGTCATGCACTTGCGCTTGATGCCGAAATGGAACGAGACTGTGGACTCTCGGTGCGTTCGAACGATGCGGCTGGCGTTGATGAGTAGCAATGTCTATAAGAGAAGAGGCTCTGTTTAGCATATGGATATATTGCGAGGACCGCTCATCTGTAAAATGCTCAAGTTCACTCACATCCTCCATAACTATCGAGCACTGTTTCGATGTCGAAGACAATAATGGCGCTTCAATTGGTGGTCCCGAAGTGGGCGCTCGCATGCGGCAGCGATGATGTGTACAGATGATGGGAATGACGAGCGAAAGGTTTGTGTGACGATGGTCAAGCTTTCTGCCAATGTTTCCTGCCACGAATACGTCAAGAATTGATCAAAAAAGTGGCGTCCGGTTGAGCGTACCTTAGTAGATCAGATATGTGGGAGGGAGGAAGAGAGAAGGTGTGTGGTTCTAAACTGTCTGAAAACGAAGACGGGAGGGACGTACCCCGGATTTCGGTGCTGCGCGCCAAGTGTCGGGCTGGCAGGACCCCGCGCCCCTGGAAGAGCTGCTTATCAGTGGGTTTTCGGCACCTTCTCCAGGGGAGATGCAGCCAAACAAGCAGGTATTCAAAGATGCTGAGCCAATAAAATATCTAAACGAAGTGGGTATTGTTTTCTGAGATGTCACCCAAAAGCGTGTCTCAATGGGAGATCCTTGGCTTCTAGATAACGCAGCCATGCTTGATGCAATCACGTAACCGCATCCTCTCCGAAGCACCGCGAAGCACAAAATCAGCCCAGGAGACACGTCATATACAAGCATCGAGGAAAGTTGAACCGATTCAGTCATCAAAGAGTGTATTGATTTAGGCGCTGTGGAAAAGACTGTGCTAAACTAGGTAATTGCAAGGAATGCCATCACTAACCTCAATTTCCAGTCACGTCAACTCAAGAGACATAAGCAAATCAGGCAAACCAAGGCCATTTGGCTGCAGATCCTCTACAGCTTGCTGTCTCTGTTACCGCAACAGGACCCAGCGGTCTCAGACTTGGCAAAGGCGTTCTTGGACGTCTTGTCGACGGCGACGATCGAAGGCGGCACCCAGAGCGCCGGGTTCTTCTTGAAGAAGTTGGACGCCCTGATCATGACACCAACAGGCTCGGCCGGCATGATGGGGAAGTCTTCAGTGCGCGGAAAGTGCGTTAGGCCGAACTGGATGTAGCAGACGATATCGGTATTCTCCACCGACTCGTTCCTGTTCACCCAGTCCACGATGGTCTCGTTATAAGGGTGACCCTCTTCGCCGCTGGACTGACAAACGTAGTCACCCGCGGGGAACAGTTCATAGTCCTTGTACGGCGTGACCCACAGCGCCTTACGCGCGAAGCCAGCCCGCTTCCAGACCATGCTTCCCGGCTTGGCGAGGATGGACGGGCAGTTGTTGTTGAGGATCTTGTAGGCGACCGGCTTCTTTGCCACCGGGTTGATGCTGTTGGGGTTGACAATGTCCCAGGAGCGGCCCGTCTCGTGACAGTAGTCGGCGCCGAAGGCATTCCGAAGAAGCGTCTTCTTGCAGTAGAAGCCGTTGCCGTACAGGTTACCAGGAGAACCGAGGGGATCATCGGCAGGGACGGCGTCGTTCTGCAGGATGGAGTTGTTGGGGCCATCAATCTCCGGGTCCACGCGGAGAGAAAAGATGTGCTGGTGGTTGTGGGCGTTGATGGCCGGGGCAACCTCGGTACCAAACGGGGCCGCGGTCTCGCTGGGGTGCATGCAGTAGGTGTTAAGCATACCCGTGAGCTTGATCTCCAGCTTGTAAGTCCCATCCAGGAGGAAAGTGTGATAGAAGCAATATTCATAGTTCGCAGCTGTAATGATTTGCGAAATAATGAGCTTGCGATCACGAGCTGAGATGACTGTGCCGTCGCGGTAATCGGTATGCTTATACAGCAGCCCGTTGTCTTCCTCGTGGATACAGATGGCATTCTTCACAATAGCTGCCTCTCCAGTACTCACGGCCATAATGGCGTCCATGTAGTGGATGACGCCCTTGCAGTCGCAACCAAGCTTCAGAGAGTTGGTCATGAGACCAGTGCCATACTCGCCGACGTCGAAGGCATGCTTGCGGTGATGAGGAGGATCGGGGTTCCCGTAGGGTACGACCATTTCGACCACGCTGATGCGGTTGAAGAGGCTTCTCTCACGCCCCTCGTCGTCGATGCGGACGTCAGAAAGGACAATACCCTCACGGTAGTTAAATCCAACATGCATTGTCAACCCCGCCCAGAAGAGCTCACTACCGGACACACGGAACGAGACTCCCTGAGGCTGACTGATGTCAATGGGCTTGAGCTTGTCCCCCTGGTAGCCCTTACCAATGAAGGCGGGCAAGTAGTTGTGCTCTTCAAGAGGGACCTTCGTACGCTCGCCATTCACAAGGCGGATGTCAACGGACAAGACTTCAGCCTTTTCGGTGTCGACGACAACCGAGAAGTCGAGCGGGTGGGCATACTGGTTATCATCAGGGGAATTGCGATAGTAGACGATTCCTTGCTGAAGACGGCGGTCGGTGCCCCAGCGATGATCGAAGCCAATGGCCCACGCGTCAATGAAGACCTTCGACATGTCATAGATGCCGATTTCGCGGCAAGCCTGGATTACACGAGGGTCGTTTCGGGTGACGGTCTCGCAGATGTCGAGGTCCTCCAAAGTGAGGGTGGGTGCTACGTCCGAGACATCCTTCCAGAGCTCGACCTTTGAGGTCTTCAGGTTGACGACGATCTCGGAGACCTGTGTGGTCTCCTTTTCAATGACAATGGCGAAGGCGCGGCGGTCAGGGCGAGGGCCACGGCCAGACTTGAAGGCTGCGTACTCATTTTTCTTGGGTTCGCGCAGAGTCAGGCAGTTGAACTTGAGAGTCTTGGGACTAGCATGATTCTTGATGATCTTGGCAGCGCGCTGGATCTCTTCAATCGATAGCTGATCTACAGATTGGAGATGACGGTTAGCCAGGGAACCACGGAGGTATATGACAATCCGTGAGTCAACCTTACCCAGAGGATGTGATAAAGACTGAATGGATACGTCTGGAACGGCGTCGTTGGGCTCTTCCCGGAAGATGGTGTAGCCGGCTATAGAAGAGGTGTCTGCAATCATATTGGGGGCTGTCTGGGCTGAGCGACTGTGCCATACGGTGGTATTTGTGGTTCGACCCAAGGTCGACTGTTGATGTGAAATGAAATGAAGTGAGGTCTGGAGGCTCAATGCTGTCGATGAGCAAGACGAAGCGAAGCGTTGGTGCGGAGAGAAGGTAAAGGAGTCTCTGATTTGGGTTCCTTGGAGAGAAGGAGAAGAAGTTCCGTTAAGACCAAATGCGGACCTCTGGTACTTATAGCTGGTTAAAGTGAAGTCCGCCTGTATGGAGAAGTGACAATCGTACGATGCCTGGGCTCAGCAACAATCGGAATTATCCTGACACCAAACGTAAGATAAATTCAGCTGTGCAATATCGACTTAGAATCACGGCTTCAAAGACCGCGATCCAATCGGCGTCAACTTTGCGCCTCCACCGACGCTGCTTCAGGGTGTCCTTGTACAACGAACCTCCACCTTCCAAACGTCTCCACCCCTCACGAAGCCCGTCTCCCTGCGACTCATGCACGACTCTCCCCCGGAGATCTAAGTGTTAGATCGGTATGAGCCCCACGCAGACACACCGAGAGAGCTCTGCAGAGCGTCCAAGGGCTTGTCTGCCACCGTAGAAGAATCGACATATTCCAACTGTGCATCTTCGATGAGGGGCGCCCACGAGTTCCCTTCGTCCCGAAGAAGAGTCGTGTCAGTCACAGATTGTGTGAAAATCCGTGACGTGTCTCTAAAGAAACAAGGTCGGACATCCTCGGAGGAAGTGCACGGAACCACGATGTCGGCGTTGTCCGCCCCTCTCCGCTGCATCCTGAGGTGGAATTCCTGAGAGGAGGGATTTAGCGCCTCTCCTCTCAGGCTTCAGCAACTTGGCACAGCGGCGCCCGGAGTCCAGAACCGGGCCGGAGACTCGACCGGCATGGTTGCCGGCGGCCGTTGGCGAGCTCGAAGGCCAAGGCAATCGAGAGCGATACGAACAAAGCAAAAGCGACGCGATCATGGGCGATCTAGGCGTGCACGTTCATTGGATGGTGCACTTGCTGGATTAGGAAAGAAAATCGACCACGCAGATCTTCTGACCATGGAGGCGGCATTTATATGGTGTGAGACGCTAACGGAAAGGTGGGGGGCATTTGCCAAGCCCGGCGGCGTGGTCTCCACCTCCATCGGAGGAGCACGGCACGGACGTCCGCCCCCCTGATATCGAGGAGCACCACAATCATGACATGGAGCAGCTTTTGCAAAGACGAACAACTTCATTAGGGGACTTCAGTTGACTCCCTTGCTTCTACGTATTCTCGGCTTTCGAGACGAGCCTATTGGCACATCTTGACATGATTCAAGATTGAAGACTTGATCAGTTGAATTCTCACGTATTGGACATGGCTAAGCTGAAGGTAAGACAAAGACTTAATATACAGCAAGAAAAAAAAAACGTCATCCCTCTTCAATCAATCAGGCCTTTCGAGGAACTGGCAAAGTCGTGACTTCGGCATTCTGCGCCTCAATGATCCGCACCTCAGCGTCCGCAGTCTGCAGATACGTGTAACGCCCCTTTACTGCCCAGAAGCCCAGAGTCACGACCATCATGACCCCAAAGACGGCAATAGCGTAGTTCATATCAGCCGGTGCCGGGTCAGGCTGCGAAGGAAAGAAGAAGAACACGGTCGTGATGGCACAGTAGATGACCGAGATCCAGTTGATGACCGGACCAAGCCGTCCCAGTCTGAACTCTCCAGGCGGGAGCTTGTCGCGTCCGACGAGGAGAACCGTTAGGATCGGCATCCCGTAAGAGATGGTAAGAGCGATTGTGCTGACGCTGAGGATCGCCTCAAGTACCGTGTTGGAAAACGTGTACAGGACTCCCACAAGACCGATGATGGCGCCCTGCAGCCATAGAGCGCGGGCTGGCACCCTCCAGCTCTTGTTGACCTTGGAGAAATAGGCGCTCCATGGTATGCCGCCATCTCGCGCGAAGCCCCAAGTCAAACGGGAAGCGGTCGTGACAATGCTGACAGCTTGCCCCATGCCATTGAAAATGAAGATGGAGAGGAGTACTGTGGCCCCCTGAAGGCCCATGGCCTCGTGAAGGAGGTCCATGAATGGGAGACCTGTAACGGGGTTCAAGATGTTGTCGATATTCTGGATGCTGAACAGACAGGCCACCATGAAAATGAACCCTGTAATGGCTCCGAGAACAACTGAGAGCCATATAACGCGGGGGATGTTCTTGCGAGGCGCCGGGATTTCCTCAGACAGATGGACGGCCGAATCGAAAGCAGTGAGGCCGTATGCGGCTTGGAGGAGGCCGGTAAACCAGGTAACACCATCTCCCCAGCCGGTCTGGTTGATCCATTGACCAAACACGAACGAAGCCGGCTGGAATTTCAAGCCCGGCCTTACGCCCACGGAGATCAGGAGACTTAGGCAAAACACGAAAAAGAGCCCGACGAAGCAGATGCCCACAAAGTTGTTGAAGGCGGGCAGGATGGCGTCTCTTCTGCAAGCGACGAGGTTGACGCCCGTGACGAAGAGAGTGACGGCGAGATAGAGCAGAAAGTTGATCCACCCAACCCCGGCTTCAGACCAATCCTCGTCGAAGAGGAGCTTCATGCTCAGGATGAAGTTGGTCATGAAGGCAAGCTGCGAGGCAGACAGAGTCCACCATCCAAACGTATTGATCCAGGCGCAGAGGTAGGACACGAATCGCCCCCAAGGACCAGGCCAGAGCCGAAAAACCCAGTACGCCTGTCCCAGGGCCGTTGGCATGCTGCTACAGAGCTCGCCCATCGACACGGCCACGCAGATATTGCAGAAACAGACGAGGACGAGGCCCCAAAGAATGGCGATGGGCCCGCCGCTGCTGAGCCCGCTGGAGAGTCCTTGAGCAAACGTAGACCATGTGCCGAGGACGGAGATGGCGAGGAAGAGCATGCTCATCTTGCTGAACTTCCGTGTGAGGGCCTGGTCGTGGCCAAGGTAGGCGAGATCCTGCGCATCTTGGGCGGCTTGGTCGACGGTGTCGAGCTTCTTCAGCGGTGGGTTCGATTCCGGGTCATTCTCCATGACTTCTTTCGGAAGGGGGGATAGTTGGAGCGTTTGAAGCAAAGTCTGGTTTCTTGTGTCATTCGCGAGGAAAAGTTTTCAAGTCGTGCTCGGCAACGAGAGATGTAGGCTGGTGTGCCCCTTCGAGATGGTAGGTTGCGTCCGGGAGTTGAATAGTTCTTATATGAATTGCAAGGATAGGATGGAAATAAGTAACTGGTGCGCAATGACTGTATGCCCCTGGACTTTTGAACAGTGATAACCAACTGATAAGGCTAGTTGTGGCAACGTTAGGACAGGGAAGGTTAGGTTCTGATAAAGTCGCATCCCCTTCTTATGATCTTCGTCGGCGATGTGGTTACGTCTAAGGCTTCTGTTGATACAAGGGCGGTGCATCAGTATAGATATCTCGAAAAATCCCAAGCAGCGAATTGCGCTGCGCCGTCTACCATATCTACATGTTCTGTGCCTGTCGAGTACGTTTTGGGAAAGTAATTGGGCAAAGTTCTCCATCTAGAGGTCACGGTCCAGCCGGCGGTCGGTTCTGAAGACGTTCGTCTCCGGGTTTCCGTAGTCGTTCGGTTTGCTCCTCCGTCATCACGAAAAGCCAGACCACCAGAAGACGTTGTTCCCCCAGATTTTGCAGATAGCCACGCGCTGGATCTCATTACGTACGAGTTGAAAAGACTTGACATTTTCAAGATCGCGGGGTAAAATCCGAGGAACTGGTATCGAAGGCCGGTTGTGGGGGCGAGCCCTTCGTTTCGAGTCAGTGCCATGGCACGAGTGGGATCCTGGACTGGGGGTCATGGGTAACCCGGTCTGGGCATCATTAAACAGTGCGGTTCAAGTGAGTCGAGCCAACTGATATTGACCCCTGCCGTGGATCCACATGGTGGCTCCGCTGCCCAGGGGTGACAAGATAAGAATGGTTTCTCGGCTGCCAATAAAAATAGATGACTAAAATGCTCCAGAGCGAATGGGGCTGTGATAATGCGAGGTGTGAAAAGGGAAGTATCGACGACATCATGATTATGTCTTGGTGGATTGAGTTGAACAAGAGTTCAAACAAGCATCACGAGTTCCGCCGTGTGTCAGACATCAATAGCACCCCTTTGTCCGCATCAGACCCCAAAACCCAGAAAAAAAAAAAAAAAAAAGAATGAGAATTCGAATAGCAGAAAAATTCCTCGCGAGTGTGTATCGAAAGCAGAACCGCAGTTCAATGTATCAACATAAGTATCAGTGCCTTGGGATGGCAGCAGCCCTAAACCAAAGCTATGGTGCGTAAAGGCCTCCATCGTGGAGAAATAACTTCTTGAATATGAACTTGGAGTTTAGTAAGAGCAGAAAGACGAAACGCGGTTGGCCAGGTTCAAGATTTTGAAGGAATTACGTTACCAGACCGCATCTCACTGGCTGGACCTACATACAGAACAACACAAAAAAGTGAAAGCCAGCGCGAGGATGTGAGCTGGCGCAACGAACGCACCTTCTCTGTCTTTGCACAAATCACCCGACAGTCAGCAATAGACAAACAGACATCTACGAGTCACCGTTATGTCGTATTGAGTCCAAGCAACATTGAAATCGCGACAGCTGCGCTGCCAACGTCCGTCCTGTTTCAATCATGCGTATCGTGGATATGTCCCAGGGAAGCACCTGAGATTCACGTAAATGGTCCTTTCAAAAAGTGATAGTCTTCACGATGGAGGGCATGACGCAGCCGGAGTTGACGAATACGATGATGAGCGCGAAGAAAAGCGCAAGTGTCGGGATAGATAAGGAAAGCGCAGGCAGAAGACAAGAGGAATTGGCCCTTGTTGCCTAGTTCAAACGTTCGCGACGTGATATCCATCTCTCAGTCGCTCATCATCGAAGTTCGATATCGAAAATATGCGAGACAAAACCATGCGGAGAATCACCAAGGAACGTCGGATAGAAAACACCGCAGTGTCTGTGGCCCAATTTCTTTCCTTTTTCAGCATCGCGCCAACTGATTGCGGACGGGCGGTAGCGGAACCCATGCAACCTCGGCCAAGCTTCGGTGAGCTAGAGCTGGTCCCTGACAAGTGGGGACCTTATTACAATCTGGCCAATTTTCTTTCCTATTGCGTCTTAACATAATCCGCAATGTTGGAGATGCTATACATAGTACCTCACCGAGGGTTGCTAGTCATGGAAAGGCAACTCCACCACATCCACACGGCTTCGTCTCACTCCGCGCATGTCTAGAATGTACCAACAAGTGCAATGGTAAATCGAATTGGACCTCAGTGCCTGCGAATCGTCGACTACATGCGCTCTGCTTGCGCTCTGCACCGGGCCGGGTAACCTCTCATGATGGATGAACAGGCGACGTGCAATGTATCCAGGCTTTGGTGGGGTACCCAAGCGTACGCGTACATCAGATCTCTGTCCAAAAGTGGTGGCATCGTAATAAATCCCGGGAGCCTTGACGTGTCTGTGCCTGAGATGACGCGAATGAACTTGAATGTTCCGAGGCAAAATGGTTTCACTTCCGATGAACGATTCTAGAGTCGAGTGACTCGTGAAAAGGCCTACCCTTTTTTTGCATTGTGTTGGATCACATCGAACCTGTCACCACCCATACCATGGCTTCTGTAAAGCTTACTGCCCCCAACGGGCGAACCTACGCCCAACCGACAGGACTCTTTATCAATAACCTGTGGAAGCACGGGATCGATCAATGGTGAAAACAGTGATGATGATGGGAAACTAAACTACTGGCCCAGTGGGCTGTGGAGGCTGAAGACTCCCAGAGCCGCCAGCTGGCAGACAACAGCCACCAGCTGGGAGGGCCTGGCTCCAACACCCCCTCTCAGACTCCACTGGCCGTGAGGCCGAATAACAGGCTATAATAATAATACAAATTATAGCTATAAAATAGCTTAAATAAGGCCTTAAAACAACTTAAATTAATAATATAAATAATTACTAAATATATATAATTTTTAGGTATAACCTCTATATTTATAGTCTAATTATAGGCCCTGAATTAATTCTTCTCTAGTCCTATATATATAGAAATCCCCTTCTTAGTTTAATTCCTCTACTATACTAAGTATCCATATAAAGTCTTAGTACTTTAGTAATAATAATAACTTTATTAATCTATTAACTAGTATATTAGAGCCTCTAATTAATCTTAAATTAATAATTTAGTGAGTATGGACTTCTTATATAATTTATTTATATTAGATATTAATATAATATATTTATACTTTATTTAGAGAGTTTATTATATTATTATACTTATTAATATTATTAGTAAATAAGATAATAAAAGTATTAATAGACTTATTTAATAATTATATAAAGTAATACTAAATTTATTTAAGTATAATTATAATTAAAGTTAAATTAATAAACTCTACCTCTATAGTATTAAAAGTAATAATAAATTACTTTTTTAACTTCTAGGTAATAGGGGCTCTAGTAAGGAATATAATATATTCTTTAATTAAGACTTATAATAATTTATTATTAGTAAAGGAGGTATTTATAATAGTATAAAGCCCTAACTTATTAATTATAAGTACTTTACTAAGTATAATACTAAGGTAAATAGTTCCCTTAAGGTACTAGAAGAGGTACTTAATAGTATATAAATAGGCCTTAGAGGGGCTTAAATTAACTTATAAGAGTTTACTAATTATATAGGCTATATTAACTCTAGTACTAGTAATTAAGTAGTTAAAGTCTTTAATTTACTTAATATACTCCTATTTTTTATTTTAAGTATACTTATCCTTATTCTATTTAGTAGGGAGATTATTAAGTATAGGGAGTAGAGTTTTAATAGAGTTATAGTTAAAATAATTAAATTATTAAAAGAAGACTTTAGTATATTTAACTTAATTAAGGAAGATCTTACTAGAGAATTTATTATAATTAATTTAAAATCTAAGGTAGGTTATTACTTCTCTAAAATTCTTAAGAGAGTAGACTTTTTAAAGTAATTATTATACTTTAGTAATAATCTCCTTATTTAGAGTAGTAATAATATTATTATTAATATATATAAAAATATAGGCCTTAATTTTATAATTAATAAATAAGTAAACTTTACTATTAATAGGGGTAAAACTAAGATCTTTTATTTTAGATTTAATAAGTTAAAACTACTAAATTAGGGCTTTATAGAGACTATAGAGAGTCTTATAAAGAAGTTAGACTTTATTATTATTAGTAGAGTAATTAGTAGGTTATCTAATATAGACTTTAATCCCCTTTAGGATTAGTATAATTAGGAAGGTAGTATTAAAATTATAAACTTTATATTAGAGGTTTAATAAGGCGATAATAATAAAAAAGAGGTAAGTTATAATTAATAAGACTATAATTATATAGACCTCCTATAATAACTAATTACTCTATTTAAAGTTACTATAAATAATAAAATAAGCCTTATATTTTATAATATTATTAGATTTATTAATTTTAATATTATAAACCCACTTACCTAAAAGAATTTTAGTATTATAGGGTGGATCTATAACTTTATAAACTCCCTTATTAATAAATTATTATATTTTATAATTAAAAGCTAACTTCTACTCCTTTTACTAGGGAGAATTCTAGGCTTCTTTAAAGGACTTTAAAATAACTATTCCATTTAGGAGAATTTTAAAAAGAGAAATAATATAAATATTACTTAAATAATACTAATAAGGAATAATTATAGTAATATTAGTAGAGAGGAAGGCCTTCTTTTTATACTTATATACTTTATAGGCCTCTCTATAATAACTAGGGGACTTTTAAACTATAATTTAATAAGAATATCCACTAGTAGAGGGCTAAATTAGAGGTTATTCTATTACCTCCTATATATTAATTATAATTAAATTAGAATTAATATAATTACTCTCTATATTCTTAATAAAGTCTATAAAGATATTACTAATTAGTAGATTAGTAGTATTAATTAAAGTTATAGTAGTTTTATTTAGAGGAAGAGTTATAAAATTAATTAATTACTTAGCCTTATTAGCCTTATAAGAATATTATTATTTCTTAGTATAAGTATATAAAATTTAAGATAATTAATATTATATAATAAGAGTAAACTTAATAAAGGCTATATTATAATTAGTATTCTCCTTAATAAGGTTAGAATAGGGGGGGAGAATTATTTAGTAAGCTCCTTTATAAAATTAAATATTATAATAATAAATAATCTCTCTTCTATTAAGGAGATAAACCTTATATATATAACTATAAAGAGATTTATATTTAATAAAATAACTCTTTATTATACGAGGCTCTATTTTAGTAGATTTTATAGAGTAATAAGGACCTTTCTTATAAATATAAGTAGTATATTTAAATATTTAGAGATACTTAATATAAGGGATTTCTTAATTAATAGTGAGGTTTAGCTCTTAGGTAAGAATTTTATATAGGCTAATATAGTTCTTTGAAGCTATTAGTAGAAGGTTAAGAATTTAAATAATTAAATCTATATTATAATTTTAAAGCTCCTCTAGAAGGGATATATTAATTAGTTATATTCTAGTACCTTTAATAATAGTATAACTAGCTCTCTTAATGGGGCTATTTATGGATAGGGTATAAGTAATTATTATTTAATAATAATTATTTTTAAAGTGAGGATTATTAAGGGCTTTAATAAGTTCTAGAGTATTATTAAATACCTAAATCTTTATATAAAGGCTAGTAAAGTTAAAGAATTTAGTATCTTACTTCTTTAGTATTATAAGGACTATAGTATATTTATAATTATAAAGAAAGATAACCTAATAATATTTACTATACTTATTTATAAGGTAAAGAATATAATAGTAGTTATTAAGGGAGACTAAAAGAACTTTAATAAAATTAAAGTAAATTTTATTATTAATATAAATAAAAGGGAGAGGAGAATTATAATTAATAATCTTAGTTAATTTACTTAAATAATATAATTTATAGAAGAAGTTATTAATCTCTATTTTAGTAAAATAAATACCTATTTATTTATAAGACTTAATTACCCTTAAGGGGTAGGTATAAATAAATTAGTAATATATTAACTTAAGGGAAGGTTATTAATTTAATTAAAATAAGGAGAGAGTTATAGTAATCTCTTAAGAGAGACTATTACCCTTAGTAGTATTAATAATATAAATATTAGAGACCTAATTAACTTATACTAATTAATTATAAGAGGTTATATTAATAAGGTTTACTATTTTCTAATTATATTTAATACTAGAGAATTAAAGAGATTCTAGGCTAAGGAGATTAGTAGGGATATAAGAGTTAAATTTAATATTCTAAATAGTCTAATTATTAATAATATTAAGGTTAGAGGGGTCCTAAGTCTAGAAGAAAATAATACTAACTCTAAGTAATTTAATTACTTTATTAGAGATTAAAATAGAGGGAATTAAATTATTCTTCTCTATATAACTAATAAAGTAATAAAGATTATTAAAAGTAGTAATAGTATAGCCTAAATTAAGAATAATATTATCTCTTATAATAAGATTATTATTAATTATAGTAAGAATTACTTAATTTATTAATAATATAGTATTTTATATAGTTATAAGTATACTACTTTAAATAATAATAGGGGAAGCTCTAACTTTAATTAAATAATTATAAGGTTAATCCTATTTATACTTATTATTATAAATATATATATTAGCTTTTTTAATAAGAGTATTATAGTTCTTATAATAATTAGGAATAAGGTTAGAATAAACTTAGTAGTACTTAGTAGTATTATATAAACCTTTATAGTAATTATATTTCTTCCTCTCTTTACTACTTAATTTAGTTAATAATAATAATAATAATAATAGTTAATTTTTAGAGGAGTTATTATTATAAATAAATATAAAGGATTACTTCTAGTCCTTATCCTAAATAAGAGTATAAATAGTATTTATAATATTATTCTAAGTAGGTTTTTTAGAGCCCTTTAATATATAGTACTTATAAATATTAGGAAGATAGTCTTTAAAAAAGTTAAATAATAAGACTATATAATAGTTATTAGAAAGATTACTAAATAAGGTTTTAATTCACTTATAGAGGTAATAGTATTAATTTAGAGTCTTATAAAGGGTTTTATAATTATTAGTAAATATTTTATTAAACTCACTAATAATAATAATTAAAGTATTTTATAAAACTCACAGAATATACTTCTTAAGTACCTACTATAAAGTATATAAATTATTATTATTCTTCTAACTAATATTAATTAATTAAAATAAAATAATATTATAAGTAGTAATAATATATAAATAGGTTATATTATAATTAAGCTCCCACTTTTTAATTACTTTTATACTAATAAGTCTTAGGATATTTAAATTAATATACTTTTTAAATCTTTATCCTCTTAAGCTCACTATTATTAATATATACTACTCCTACTAATTAAATTCACCCTTAAGGTAAGGGATTTAACTAATTATTAATTTAAACTTAGGAGCTATAATAAGAATAAGTATAAGTATAATAGGGATAAAAATAGAGAAGAAAAAATAGAGGTAAAATAAATTATTAAATATTAATTAGTATTAATTAATTATAGGTAAAAAATTAATAATTAAGTGAAACTTATAAAGTTAATATAAAGTAAAAAGTTACATTAAAAATACACTTTTATAAAGAGTAAATAATAACTTTAACCCACAAAAAAATCACAATTTAGCTACTTTAACTATATTAAAAACAATAAAAAAAGAAAGAGTAAAATAACCTTAATTTAGGTATGAGATAACCTCAAAAAAGGCTAGGCTCATGACCTATAGAAGCACGGGATCGATCAATAGTGAAAACAGTGATGATAATGGGAAACTAAACTACTGGCCCAGTGGGCCGTGGAGGCTGAAGACTCCCAGAGCCGCCAGCTGGCAGACAACAGCCACCAGCTGGGAGGGCCTGGCTCCAACATAACCAATGGGTCGAGTCCTCGGACGGAGGCAAAATAGCCAGTATCAACCCCGCGTAAGATCCTCATGTCCTTCGAGAAGCTTTTCATGCTCATTGCTGACGCAATCGACATAGCAACGAACAAGAAATCGTATCAGTTTCCGCCGCGACGAGTCAAGATGTCGACCGAGCCGTACAAGCAGCGCGGAAAGCCCTCAACCACCCAAGTTGGCGAGGACTGCCGGCGTCAGACCGCGGAAAGCTCATGGCGCGCCTCGTTGAGCTGACGGAGCACCACCGCGAGACCCTGGCCACGATCGAGACGTGGGATAACGGCAAGCCTTACCAGGTTTCACTGAACGAGGATCTCACCGAAGCTATCGAGACCCTGAGGTATTACAGCGGCTTCGCCGACAAGGTGTTCGGCCAGGTGATTGAGACAACGCCTGACAAGTTTGCTTACACCGTCCGCGAACCGGTCGGAGTGTGCGGCCAGATCATTCCGTAAGGATGCCTTCTTTTCCTAGCCCTGTGCTACCGCCCAAAAATGAAAAGTAAAATAAAAATCGAAATCGAAATGCGCGTAGCTAACCCTTCTAACAGCTGGAACTATCCCCTCGCAATGGCTGCGTGGAAGCTAGGCCCGGCCTTGGCCTGCGGCAACACCGTCGTCCTCAAGCCCGCAGAGCAGACCCCGCTCTCCATCCTCTACTTCGCCAACCTCGCCGCCGAAGCAGGCTTCCCGCCGGGCGTCGTAAACATCGTGAATGGCCGCGGGGCCGTCGCGGGCGCAGCTCTCGCGTCCCACATGGACGTCGACAAGATCGCCTTCACCGGCTCCACCAGCACGGCCAAGGAAATCATGAAGATGGCGAGCCGCAACCTGAAAAACATCACGCTGGAGACGGGCGGAAAGAGCCCTCTGATCGTCTTTGACGACGCCGACCTCGATACGGCCGTCTACTGGGCCCACGCCGGCATCATGTCGAACCAGGGCCAGATCTGCACCGCGACGTCGAGGATCCTGGTCCAGGACGCCATCTACGACAAGTTTCTGGCCGCCTTCCGAGACCAAGTGAAGAATATCTCAAAAGTCGGCGACCCATTCGAGGAAACCACTTTCCAGGGGCCCCAAGTCACAAAGGCGCAGTTCGATACAATCCGCTCATACGTCGACATTGGCAAGAAAGAGGGCGCGAAACTCGAGCTCGGAGGCCAGCCGTCCAGGCCTGGTGCCAGCGGCTACTTTATCGAGCCCACGGTGTTCACCGAAGTCTCTCCCCAAATGAGGATCTTCAAGGAGGAAGTGTTTGGCCCCTTTGTCGTCATCTGCCGCTTCGAATCCGAGGACGACGCCATCGCCCTCGCCAATGACACCCAATACGGCCTGGGAAGCGCTCTGTTCACTACGGATTTGGCTCGTGCCCATGCTGTGGCCAAGAAAATCGAGGCTGGTATGGTGTGGATCAACTCGAGTAACGACAGCGACTGGCGTATTCCTTTTGGCGGCGTAAAGCAAAGTGGAATCGGAAGGGAATTGGGCGAGGCCGGTCTTGCTGCTTATTCGAACATCAAAGCCATCCATGTAAATCTTACTAGACCGTCAAAGCTATAATTAAGCAACAGTACATTGGTATTACTTACTCTCAGCACGCCTGGTTACGAAATACCCAAACAGGTACTCGCCCGGGCATGTCATGGGCGAGCCTTCTTCGTGTCACTGGAATGAGAGCCAGAACGTGCAAGAGTCTTGGATGGCCTCAAATTATGAACATGCACATATTACGCTGACATGTCGCTTATAGAAGATCCTTTTCACAGCAGATTCACGGCGGGGTTGTGACGACGAGGATAAGGATACCGATGAATCAAAACCAAAACAATGGCTATGATTAAACGGAAACCAAGTCCGAATATGAAGAATACACCGACAACGGCGGCGGCGGCGGCGAGGATGAGAATGAGGATAGCGATTATAACAATGACAAAGAGGACTATAGCTTTCATCTCTGTTTTTGGGCCTGCTCGCAAGTATTCAGCGATTACACCCAAGTATAGAAGTCTCAACGGTGCATGCATCCAGTACAGGGACCTTGGCTCGTGCCACACCGATCATAGCAAGGAAGACAAAACAATCGGCAAAGATAGGTAAGTGATAGATACTGAAAACGTGCAAGGGAGGACAGAAAGCCAGAGGACAGTCTATGCGAAGAGAGGGCTAGCTACCTAGAGTATCGTCACTCGACGGAATTCCCTTGGTTGACAACTAACTATAGACGTCAGCAGCCAAACGCACTTATAAACTGACGCCCATTGATGCTTTGAGAGCGGACATGATCGCCCCGGTCGAAAGTGCTACGTTGCGTCTTGCCCACTGCATAGATGCTGCTTCCACGTTGCAAAATCGGATATGACATCGTTAAATGCTAGCAAAACTCAAGAACTCATTCATATTACGCGGGCGCCTGCCGCAATCCATCTATTCTCTTATGAACCCGTGAGATGCCCGTTACGCCAGCCAAACCATCCATATCCCGCCTATTCCCAGGTCTCATCCTCCGTCAAATCGTGCCGAAAAAGCATCACCGACTATCCAGCTCCAAGGCGCCGTCGGCAGCACCACCCTCGTCCCCGTCCAGCATCTGCGCCCCAGCCGGCCGTTGTCCAGGTGACCTGCGCTCATCGACCGACGACAACCGCACCCTGCCCCCAGAAGCAAGAGACACTTTGTCAGAGACCCAGCCCGCGGCACGGCGCATGGCGCCCCAGATCTTCTCTTGGCTTTCCGCCAGCGCGGAATCGTCGCGCGCGTTCTCGGCGTGCTCAGCCGTGAATTGGTACTTGAGACAATCCTTGGCCGTCACGAGACCTGACAGGCGGCCGCGGTATTCGATGAGGACGACGCGTGGGCCGATCTTACGGAAGAGCTCCATCACGGTCTCGAGAGGGAGGCGGGGATGGGCCGTCACGGGCGTCGTGTCGATGTAGCGGCTGAAGTCGACGGAGCTGGAAGAGGATATCGAATCTGAAAAGCCGGAGACCGTCGGCGTGATAGGGGTCATGGAGTTGAGTGCTGCTGGAGGCGGCGAAAAGACACACTTTGCGTCTGGGCTGATTGCTCTTTCGCGTTTGATGCGGTCAATGGCGTAGCGCAACTCGATGCGGCCGATGTAACCGACGAGAATCTTGGAGCTATCGTCCTCGACAATGGGGAAACCCTGGTATTTGTCTTCTTTGAGCAGGCGCTCGAGTTCAGAGAACGCCATGCCGTTGACCGGCAGAGACGTGACCTCGGTTCGCATAACTTCCGAGACGGGAACGCCGAAATTGTGTTCCTCCTTGTTGTCCAAGAATGGGAAACCGCTGAACCAAATCATCCTGTCAGCGATGCCGCCTTTTCCAAACAGCTCGCTCACGATCTTCGTAACTCCGACCACAATCATGGTCGGGAGGATGTATGTCAAGGCGCCAGTGAGCTCGAACATGATGACAACCACAGAAACATATATGTGCATGATTCCACTGAGTGCGGCAGCTGCACCGAGAAAGGCGTACGTGCCAGGGGTGATGCAGGGCTCGTCTGGCTTGCAAGCCGCGAAAAACGCACTGGTTGGGTTTGCTTCGTGGATCGCCTGGACAATGATGCCTACCGTGCGCCCGAACGAAGCCCCAATGGCCATAGATGGCACGAAGATACCTGCTGGTACCTTACACCCGTAGGAAATGATGACAAGAAAGATTCTCAAAATCGTGGCCATGGCCAACGACAGGATATTTGAAAGCTTTTTATCCGGCTCGCAAAGGCCGTGGTAGTCCTCGGCTCCCTCACACTCCAGAAACAGAATCTCCATGCTCTCCGTCATGTCGATCCTGAGAAAGACGTTGGGATAGCAGATGATGGCAGTCCCGGCAGCTAATATCGTCGCCTCTGCAATCGCGAACTTGGTGAGGTACTTCTTCCTGAACGCCTGGGCCTGCAGATTCCATTTGATGACAAAAGCACCGTAAAGACCACCAAATATTCCCAAGATTATGTAGAAGACCACTTCGAAGAAGTGCCACGATCGGTCGTAATGGACCTGGAACATAACAAGCTGCCCCGTCCTGAAAGGATTCATGGCCGCCAGAACGGCCGTCGCCACGAGAGCGCAGAAGTAGCTGCGCCATAGCGTCTTGAGAGGAAAATAGCTCGACATCTCTTCCAGAGAGAACAGCACGCCGCCAATGGGACTGCCAAAAGCAACTGCAACACCCGCCGCGGCGCATGCGCTCAAGATCTCCCTCGTTTTTGCAGCGTTGCGGCGGTACTTGTCGAACAACCGCGAGATGACGTTTCCGGTACAAACGGCGTAGTGCACACTCGGTCCCTCCTTTCCGACTGACAAGCCGGACGCAATGGCCAGGGGCAAGCATACAGACTTGATCAAGAGGGTCCAGAAGCCCAGGAACCCCTTCATGACAAAACCTGCGATAATGCACTTAATCTCGGAGATACCCGATCCCGCAGCGTACGGCGCAAACGACTTGACGAGCGTGGCGGACGTGAAGGCGAAGGCAGTGCCGAATATGATGTACAGAAGATAATTGATGGAACCATGCCCCGTCCACTTGTGCCATTCGGCGCAGCCGTTATCCTCGCCCCAGCAACAGAAGTTCTCGTTCAGGTAGAACGCCGTAGTGCAGTAGCCCAGCTTGATATCCGAGAGCCACTCGGTGATGATGTTGAGGAACGCGGCATTGAGGCCGATGGTGATGCCAATCAGCGTGACGACCAACCAGCCCTGCGCAGCGTCGAAGGATTCGCGCAAACGGTACCTCCACCCCGCTTGTCCATTGTCGAGCATACCCGCCCGTCGCCGCCTTCGTAGTTTTCTCCTCGCCTGCTCGCGAGCGGCGTCCTGAACCCAGTCTATGGTGGTGAAGTCTTCGTAGCGCTTGATCTCGGCAATCTCCTCCGCGATCTGCTGTTGCTGCTGCCGTGGGCCTGGGGCGGCGCCGCCCGCCTCGTGCTCCTCCTCCTCATCGTCGCCCTGCTCGGCAGTCGATACGGCGAAAGAAAATCTCGAGCTGATGGACGGCCGCGGGAGCCGGTGCGGGCTGTGGGAGAAGGATGTGCTTCGTGAAGTCATGATTGAATCGGCGCCGTGCTCATGTTCGCGGCTGGCGGGAAATGGAATTGGGTTTGCGTGCAAGGGCTATCAGGCGCTCCTTCGGCGTCGACCGTGGTTCAATTCGTTCGATCGATGGTTTTTTTCTTGCGGGGAGAATCAGTTTGCTGCCAGTTGTTCGCTGATCTGTCCAAAGAGGTGCGCCTTGCTGATCTCGAGGCTGCTAGATGCGCTGGCTGGAACCGGGTAATGGGGGGGTTCAATGATGATCCTGGGGGTGACTGGGGCTCCCCTGCAATCGGTGCTTAAGCTTCCATTCTCACCTGGCTGCGGGCGGCGACCAGCGCGTTTTCAGTGGTCGCGTCTCACCGGCCCTTTTTGGCGCGACTCTATCAAAAATGACCGGGAGCCTCTCCTAGACTCCAGAGACGGCTTACTCAACGAAGACCTGAACAACAGAAGGACGGTGATAATCTCGACATTTTGATTTCCAGCCACGCGAAAGGCGCGATTGACACAGGCGAATTTCTGACAGGAGCATCTTTGGTATCGAAAACGCCCCTACTGCCTCGCCTTTCTTGGCGGGCAAAGACATCAAGTTTTGAGGTAGGCCACATCCGTTTTTTCACCCAACGAGATCAACTTCGGCCCGCTTCCTTCAGCTCAGAGCACATGCCACGGAATCCAAATCTTTCCACCTCCGCGGGAAGGGTTGTTTGTTATGATCTCGTCCCACGGCATCAGATCTCGGTTTTGAGATTCATAGATCGATGTGCAAGAGACCCTAAATTCCTTTAGAGATGATGATTCCATGAACCATTTACACGTCTGCCGCCTCTCACTACAAAACATCATCGGCCATTGGGGATTACTCATGAACCAAGCTGACCGGCTTTGATATTATAGATCTCTCTGTCTTCCTCACTGAGCGGCAGCACGAACATCAACACCATTTGCCAAGATGCCTTACAACACAAACGCCATCCCTCCCAGAAAGGAGGTAACAGGGCAACCCGCCCTGCCATGTATGTCCCCCTCAAAAAACTCTCTTGAAATGATGACCTCTAACCTCTCAAAGTGGCCCGCGTAAAGAAGATCATCGCTACAGACCCAGACATCGGCATCTGCTCAAACAACGCGGCCTTCGTCATCACCCTCGCGACAGCAAGCGCCCCCTTAACCCACTTCAGCTTGCCTACCTCTCACTAATCAGGTTCAATAGGAAATGTTCATCCAGTACCTCGCCAATGAGGGCCAGAACCAGGCCAAGCTGGACCGCAAACCCCGCCGTAACGTCCAATACAAGGACCTGGGTAAGCCCACGCCTCATGATCTTGCATCCCCTGTCTTTCCTTTCTCTCACCTGCGTCGTTGAGCTCGGACAAAGTCATAGCCTTAGGAACCCGCGACTGACGATGCGCAGCAAACGCCGTCAGCCACCAGGACAGTCTCGAATTCCTCGAGGATGTCATCCCCAAAACGATCCCCTACAAGAAGCTCAAGGATCAAGCCGCCTTACCCCGCTCGGCGCCCAAGAAATCCGACTCGGAGCCCAAGAAGCGCCAATCTTCTAACGGAGTCAACGGCGGCGTCCTGGCCCATGAGGAGGACGCCGGCGCCCAGCTCGAAGCCGAGCGGGTCGTCCCTGATGACGGAGATGTCGACATGACGGGCTAGGTTGTACCAATGGTATCAAGTGCAGCTAATCATTCTCAAGAGAATGCCTACGTCGTCTTGGAATGCGGTGTGATTTTTAAGGATGTGGAGGGGGTGGGTGTAGGATAATCGGAATAAACCTAAGCACCACTACCATGAAAAGCAGATAGCATATTTTTTAACGAAGTGTATGAATAATAAAAACAACGTCCAAACTGACTTCAGCTTCTATTCTCTTAAAGCAGCTTGCGTTTTGCTGTTTAACGTCAAGAAGAACAACTAATGAACCTTTGCTTTTCGTGATAAACGCCAGTCCATGAAAACCCTCCACCAACTCGTTTCTCCTCTTTTTATTCAACAGGATCCCACCGCATCATGAACAGAGCAAGGACCGCCCCTCCCGTGCTCAATCCTCCATGACGGCATCCCCATCCAAATGCACCCCAGCAGGGATGGTGCCCTCGGTTAACATCTTTTCTAACCGGATAATCTCCTGCAGGCTATCCGCCCTCTTGATCATCTCCTTCAGCCTCTCCTTCTCCTTTTCCGTGAGCTTTATCCTCGAAAGCCTCGACGGGGCGGCGCCGCCGTTGGATACGGATGTGTCGAGCGACGTCTTGGACTTGATGCCCATGATCTTTATTTTTTGAAGCCATTAGCCCACAGCATTCAGGAAGGGGCCGGAATTGATGTAACATACCTTTGATGCCGTGGCCGTAGGCTCGTCAGCCGTGCCGAACAGCTCCCTAGCCTTCTCCCGCTCCGCCTGCTTGACCTTCTGGTAATCGAGGAACCGCACCGTCGGACACCGCCAGACGACCCAGTAGCGGTAGTTCTGTGAAAATGTTCTCTCGTCAGTGCATCGGATGACAGAAGAAATCCAGCCAGAAAATGGGTTGGAAAGGTTGCGAAAACGTACCTCCTTCTTGGTAACAGGGTTGTCCACCAACACCAGATGCATCAACCTCTTGAACCCCGCCAAGGCATCCAAGTCGGCCAGCTCAGTAACATTGTTAGACGCCAGCACTAGCTGCTGCAAGTTCGGGATGGCGTTGGGGAGCGAGGCTTGTATGCTCGAGACGCGGTTGCGCGCGAGCAGAAGCGTCGAGATGCGCGGCGAGAGCGGGAAGTTGCCCAGGATCTGGATGTCGTTGTCGGTGAAGTCGATGGAGTCATGAGGCTGGAGACGCGATAGCATATGAGCTTTCCGTATCAAACCACTCCACAGCCCGTTGTTAAGCCTGGCAAAGGGGGGGATCCAGAAGAAGAAATAAACTTACGCCTGCAACACCCAAGTTTTCAATCGCCGGAATTCGATGTCCTAATACGACCCGATGCAAGGCCCCGCTATCAATTCTGCTCTTCCACTGATCAAGTTTTTTTGGTAACAAAAGTGTAGCATCTGCTCTTTTCACGCACCTCGGAGATCGAGCTCGCGCTCCTTGAGCGGGTTCAGGTAGGAAAGCGAGTCCTTGATGAGCTCCGCCGTGAGCCTCATCTTGGGCGGGCGGTTTTTGGGTGTTACCTCGGTAGGAAAGAAGTGTCTTATCGATAGAGGTATCGGCACGCACGCGTTCTGCTTTGAAGTGAGAATCTGGGTTCGTTCAGTGTACTGGATCGCTAAGGTCGCGCGCCCGGGGGTTTTCGCGGTCGCAATTCGTTGTTGCGTGGGTTGGTCTTGGACGAGGAGGCAAGGCTGAAAAGTTGGCGGTTGGCGAGGCCACAAAATTTGGTCCGCTGATAAGAGCTATCGTCCCCGCAAATGAATACAGTGCCTGAGCTTTCTTGACACGGCTCCATTATACCAAAGTCACTGCAATCGTACAGTGTTTTTATCAGTTTGATGTCAATTGAAAGCATACCTTTCGAGTTGGTTGTATGATTCATTCAATTAAGTATATTGGCTAGGTATCCATGCAAAGAACTCCTGAACCAACGCCATTGTCAGCACCATCATGAAAACACAAACACCACTCCAGATCTGTCCACGGACAGCGTCATGCTGTAAGGCACTTCCACCAAAGCCACATCCATGATCGAGTCCAAGTGAGACCGCAGCAGCTGTTGTTGCTGAAGAGAAATGACCGTAGATCGCGTCGGTCTTCCGCCAGTCGCCTTTCCCTTTGCCCCGCCCGCAGCGTTTGCCGCCGTTGGCGTCTGTCTTGGTATTCTCTCCGTATTCAGGGTCATAGATGTCGTCGGATGCGAAGCCGTGAAGGTTGGCTTGGGGTCGTCTACTTGTAGCCCACTATAAACAGCAGAGCTCTCGATTCTCGACAAGTCCCAAAATCGGAGTTTCTTGTCCGAACCCCCTGTGACGATGAAAGCATGTCTGACGTCCCGAGAGTCCTCCGTGGCGCCAGTACCGGCAATCATAGCCCGGACGCCACGATCTGCGTTACCCGTTCCGCTTGGCTCAATGTTGTAGGCAAAGCGGCTGAGCATGCCTTCTGGTTTATCTTCATCCACTTCCCACGGCTCGTACCCCTTGGGACCTTCCTTGTTGCCGCCGACGCGGTAGATCTCTCTGCATGTGGTGCGTTCCAGATCCCAGACGGTGACCTCGCCTTGGCCCGTCCCGCCGGCAACGCAAACCCATTTACCTCGTCCCTTGCTTGGATGAATGCACAACCGATAAATCGAGCTCTTTCCCGGGACGCCCCATCCCTTGAGTCTCATCCGGAATCTCAAGTCCCAAAGGTCAAGAACTCCGTGTGTAGTTCCCACGCACAACCAGTTTCGTTTGCGGTCCACGCAGAAGCACGTTGGGGTTCCGTGATGGACTGGATTCTCCAGCGTGTAGAGCAGAACCATTGTCCGGAGATCGATACCCAAAATCCGAGACCTGCTCGTTGCTAGGAGTAAGACCGAAGTGGACTCGACCTTGAAATGCTCGCACCACACGGCATGTTCATCTTTCGGAAGTTGGTACTCCCTTAACAGACGAAGCTTGCCGTACCGGAGTACGCCACTAGCTGACACGGTCTCGACCTTGACTATGTGGACACTTCCGTCGCTTGCGCAACTGATGAAGCAATGCGTATTCTCAATAAAGCACAAAGCAAGCACTCTGGCTCCTTCAGCATGCTTGTGTGTCTGTCTCGATCGGTGGGTGATATTCTTTTCTAGGCGAGCACTATCCCAAACTTTGACGTTACCATCGTCTCCACCTGTGATGAAAAAGACATGGTCTGGAGACACCACGAGGCGGTTGATCGCGCCAGTGTGCTCGGCAAACGTAGCAACCATGCGACCAGACGGTCGCCATGGCTCATCACCTGACTGTCCAACGGAGCGACTCGGTTTGCGGCGAGTGATGGGAGTAACCATTGGTCCGAACTCGACAATGTCGTGCGGATAGTTGTCTCGGTACATCGAGTCGAGCATCTTGAGGATGCTCGGATCAGAGCCTTCGTACGAGTGGTTTGGTCTCAGCTTGGTGACGACGCTTGTAATGCTATTCCTGCGGTCTTGTAGGTTCGGTCGCAAAAGCGGTGCCTGGGCAAATGGTCCTTCCACTTCGCCAAACGCGTTCGTGCCAGACATACCAGTTTCGGGGACGCTCTTGTTACTGTCTTTGCGGTCTAATAAACTCAATGCGCTGGACTGATGGCGAATGGCTCTCCGAGACGCATACGGTTGATCGTGAACCGAAGCACCATCATCTGTCGGACTTCCAACCATAAGTTTGCCTTGTCCTGTGGAAGCGCGTCTCGTTGGGTCAATCGATCTTGCGCGGGAAACATCCCGAGAAGCAGAGCCTTGATCTTCTACTACGCGTGTACGCAGGTTGTTGAGAGCAGCGAACTTTCTCTTGCCGGTCGAATCGTCGATGGTCATGGAAGCATCCAAAAGAGCGTCCGCAATTGTGTACGGGCCCTTCTGATTGGTATCAGGCTGGAAAGTCGATTGCTGCAATGGTTCTTCATCGAAGAAGACTGTTTGCGGCGTAATGCCGAGGCTCTTCAGGGATATGACTTCGTTGAGCTTTGCCGGTTCTTGATCAGGTCCATCTCTCGATCTCATCTTGCTGATACGCCAAATGAAGTCCCGCAAGGCGAGAAGCTTGAACTCATCATCTGGCCCAAGTCCAAGGTTCTTCAGCCGCCCGAGCCACAGCTCGTCTTCGTCGTTCCTGGACACCTTGCTCATCGTTTCCTTAGACGCCCAACCAGTGATTGTCTTCGGAAGCGACCCGTAAGAAAACGATCGAGGCTGCTGTGACAGTTTCCAAAATACGCCTTTGTCCGTCTTGAGAGCCCACATCAAGGCCAGGTCGAATACAGCTCTCGACATAGGTCTCTTCAGGGCGTCCAGCAAGGTGAGCTCCGAGAATTGCGGCACCATTCCGGTCTTGAAATACTGCTTGACCATAGGAAAGACGATGCACCGAATATCTGCTGGAGACAGAAAGCGCGTCGCCTCAGAGAGAAACTCCGTCGCAGCTTCTCGAATCCACATGTTGGGATGCATAGTAAAGCGCGTGACACCGTCGATCAACTCCCACAGCTTGGTCTTTGAGAGCAGACCTAATTGAGCAAGCTGCGCCAGGGAGTGCAGAGCTGCTTGCACCACAAACTCCTCCGGGTCAGTAAGAGCCTGCACCATCAGCGGAAGCATGAACTCTTCTAGGCTGACGGTGCCCACCATACTAGCAATGCTGACGATGGTCTCGAAGAAGGCACACTTGAGCATCCAGTCGCGGTCGTTCAGATAAGTATTCAGATGCGTCAAGAGAATGTCGTTCGCCTCCGCTGGACCGAAGAACATGCAGAGGTCGGATACAGAAGTCAGAAACGCTCGCCGAACGGAGACGTGAGGGTCCTCCACAAGCGCCTTGGTGTGAAGCTCAAACATCTCGTACAACTCCCGCTGTGCATCATCAAAGAGACCATCAAATGCAGCCTCAGCCTCGATTCCAGGCTCAAGCTCAGGATCGGCCACGGTCAGTGTTCCGTCCGCTTTGAGTGTCGCCGCAAGCTCCAGGAACCGCGCGGCAGTGTGCGCAAGGCTTCCTAGGCATGAAGCGTAGGTGGCTCTCACTAGAGGACTGGGTGTTTTTGCGTTTGCTATGATTGCGCCTTGAAGTCGAGGAAGAATATACTCGACGAAGATATGCGAGTTCACAGGGGAGACAACCCGCACAAGCTGCAATAACTGTGTAATAGAGCGGAGTCCCGCAATAACCACAAGATCCGACTTGTCGTTAAGAAGCGTCATGAGATATGGCAGGACCCGATCCAGCTTTGCTTCGTCCGTAATTCTCTCAGAAAAGGCCAGTAAGACATCGCACGCCCGTACTTTCGAGGCTGCCCTCGCGGTATTACGGAGAGAAGAGACTATGAGTGTCAAGAAAATCAAAGTCCCGTCATCCTCCGGTGGATCTGAGGCGCCCGTGATGTAGTGCTCGTGGTTTGGTATGTTGAGCCGAACCGGGAAATGACCTAGTCCGAGTTTCCCTGCCAAGAGGATGTTTTGCCCAGGGCGCTTATCGTTTTGGTAGCCGAGGAAGTAAGAGATCTTATCAAAGTCGATGAAGACGCGATCGATGCGATCATCGGCTTCACCCAGGTTCCTGGTCGCTCCAGAGATTGGGTTGTTCCCGGACGAGGGGTCCGTTATGAGCTCCATGTATTGATGAAGAAAGTTGTAGAAGTATTCGGGAAAGACCTTCTTCTTCCAAAAGTCAAGATACTGCTCCGCGGAGTATCGTCGCTCTGGGTCGAGCTGAATCATGTGTGAGATCATGTCACGCAAGTCCTTGTCGGGGATCCGACTGATTTGGGATATTACGGGGTCGTATTCGCCTTTGCGGTACTTGTACAACTGGCTCAGCGTGAAGATAGGGGACTCCAGGAACATTTCTGCAATAACGCAGCCGGCACTAAAGACGTCCATAGCCCATGTGAGCTTTGCGTCTTTGCTGTTTACCGCATCTGCTGGGACGAATCGTTCAGGAGCGACGTAGCAGGTTCGACGACCAGACGTATCAAAGTAGTACGAGAAGTCCCCGGGGTTGTCGTCGGGCAGCATGATCGGCTTGAAGGGCGAAGAGAAGTCGGAAAGGTAGAGCCAGTTCCAGGACGTCACCAGTGTGTTCTCCGTCTTGATGTCTCCGTGGTATATATCCCGGGCGTGGCAGTCGCGCAAGGCGCACAAGAGCTGGAACGCCAGCCATTTCTTCTCTATGTCCTCCAAGAAAGGGCGCGTGCTCATTCGGTCGTAGAGGGAGTTGTACAGGAACTGTCGGACTAGGTAACCGTTCGTCTCGGTTTCGACGATGCGTTGGAAGCCAAGAGCATTAGGCACATCGGCCAGGGCGCTGCGCTGCTCTGTATCTTGTCAGTTCCGCGGCTTCAGGCCGTCTTTCGCTTGATCAACTAACTTTCAATGTCGCGCTTGTACCTGTCCAGCGCCATGGGAGTGTAGGGCTTGACCAGCACCTTGACCAGAGCGACTCCATCGTGATGCCTGGCACGGATACTCTTCATGAATCGGGCGTTGCCAATGCTCTTCTCGTACATGAGATCGGAAAGCTCAGGAATATCGATGCCCGCCGAGCCCGCGGAGGGCGTCGCGAGAGAGAAGCCTTGACCCATGGTTAGCAAGCGATAGCTCTATAGCTCTAGAACCTATTCGACTGCTTGTTGATCGCGGTCGCAGCTTGTCATGTTGGTATGTCCAAGGTCGTTCGTGTTGTCATTTAAGTCGGGTTTGTCGCCGTTTCGGTACAGGTCTGGAATTGCTGGTTGCAAGTTCGTTGCGCGCAAACAACCCTCGGAAGCTGCGTGGTAGCGACGCAATCATGAGCGCGATTAGGTCACAGCCCAGCAAGGTAATTAGCACGCGGTGGGATGCAGGCATGGGATGCCGTCCACTTAAGCAATCGGTGGGGGAAGGTCGGTGTCCCGCTGTCTTAACCTCCGACAGGGAGGGCGAGGCACCCCGGGGGACCAGCGGGTGTGGTCCGTGCGCCATCACTATCAACTGACCTCATCAGCAGCTTCGTCCCGCGACTTCAAGTACCTAAGGTACCTAAAGAGTAACACGCACACCATTAGAGATGCTTTCAGAGACATACTATCAGCACCTTTCCCTCTCCCCCAAGCTTCAATATGGTTTCCGTAGTTTCTTGGAAATTGGGACGGCCTATCTTAACCGGGATATTATCATTATCATGCATTGAGTTTCAGCGCCATCCCTTTCAAGACCAGGTTTCCCTCCACAGTCCATATTTTCCAAGTTACCTACCTTACCTAGTGTCGTAGACAGAGATTCGGCTAACAAAAATGGACCCATTAGTGATGGACAAAATGCTCACAGAGGCAACACTTGTGAACATCGGCGCAACTAAACTGGGTTTGGGATAATTAGTGACGAGCTCTGTGGGACGTTGGATCTATCCCAATCAAATTAGTCTCTATATCAGAGGCTGCATGTAGTAGAATGGCATTGAGACCAATGGCAGGAAAGCACACTATCGTGGATGCCCGACCCTTCAATATCTCCGGGTTGAGTAAAGAACGCAGTGAATACGGAATGAACCTCAAAGCAGCCGCCTCAGTCAATAATGTCCAAGTAACAAGGCAAAGCATTCGCCATGACTGGGTACTTGTCATCCATATTCTGACCCAATAGTGGCTTCGAACATACATCACTCGAGCCAATTCTGACCCATTCCGACCCCGTCTACAAATCAAAACTCAAGTGATGGTGACACTTTAACCACACCCAGCAGCTCAAAAGCCGCCCCTCCCTCACCTACAACTCACGATGCTACCTTCACATCGATCGAACCACGCACACAAAACCCCTCCGCCTAAGGCATCCCGCCAAGCAACATTTCCAGCGTAAACTATTGGACCGAACAACCACCACACCGACACCACAATCGATTCAAGATGGATGGCACATGTCAAATCTCGCAGCTCCAAAAGCCCTCACCCAAACCGCGACCCACATCTTCACCCTCGTCCTCTTCATGTCCAGGACCCCGCGTCGAAGACCATCACCGCAATGAGAAAACAGTGCCCCCAAAATCATCGGGAGGCCGCCGGGCCGTCTCAGCACTGTCAACCAGAGCCATTCGGCGCCCGACCATAATAAAACACATCCACATTCCCGCGGTAAGGAAGGGGGGGTTGAACCAGACGGTGACTTTTGCGAGTTCCAGACAGTCATTTCAGGAAACATTAATCCGAGGTTGCTATTCCGCAGCATACCATTCCAAGGGTGAACTGTAATAACTCTCCCCGGAATCAACGCGAAACCGGTTTTGCTCGCTTACTTATCATAGATATATTGAAATATCATTCGGGGGCTGTCCGCACAGCATTTAAGTATGAGGGGATTCATGTCCTTGGAAGATTGTTCGAAGATGGTGGTAGTTTGTCCCAAGAAGAATCACCCACGATCTGCTATCCATACAAGCAATGTCTCAAGGATCTCAGTCGTTCGACTCTCGTCTTCAAAATCAACTTACAATTCGCCTCACCGCTGGAAACTGAAGCCCGCAAATCTATGTCTTGGTCTTCTTCTTGCCATTAATCCAAGATCTTATACCCTCTGATTCAAGGACTACGGCAACGGAGAAAGAGCTGAAAGAAGCTGCCCATGCACGAGTTACCGCATCGGTTTCCCCCCTAGATGCGAGTGAAACCAAGCAAGGTGGTATTGGCGGCACAGACGTTGGAAACCGAGATCTGCCTGACCCTCAACGACCCCACAGCGGGAAGCGATCTTGATGTAGAGAAACTCTTTGGTATTTGAGCCTAGTAAATTGGCAGTCCGGTAGGACACAGGAGTAAGCCTAATTGATGTTGTGATGATAAGTGTAGCAGGTAGGTTTCGCGCCTTGAAGGTCAACTCTAGCAATGCTGTTGGCCCTCTCAGATCTGTTCCACCCCTTTCTTCGTCCCGTTAGCCCAAAGACCATCTACACATTCCCAAAAAGGACACAATTAGATCGCAGCGGCCTTCCCCGACTCCTTTCTCTCTAAAACCCTTTTTCTCAACCGTCATCCCCTGGGTATACTGAACACGTAGTCGAAACGAAAGGGGAAGGCGTGCATGATCGTCGTAAATTATTAGGATCGCGAACCTTTCTCCAGTCAGGACTAACCGCATCAGGCGCTGCTTTCACCAGCCGAGCACTCGTGCGATTGTGATTGTTATAGTGATGGCGCGCTGAAGAGAAGTAAGTCGCTCGTCTAGGACTGAAGGCATTAGACGTGTCGTCGCGAAAAAAAATGCAGCTTTCTCCTGTCTATGTGCAGTAAGAATCTCCGAGGAAGCTTGGCATTGACTGCTGCTTGTGATGTCGTGTTATACGATTCATTAAGTGTCTCATCGAATTTGCCAGTGAGCGTGTCCGCTCTGTGGCCGTCGCGATAAGGTGCTGAAGTACGTCGAAGTCAATGCTTGGAGAGAACCGAACGCCGTACCCAATGCTGGAAGATGACAGCCGTCGTGAAGATGTATACAAAACGGGGGAGTTATTCACATCTCAAGAGAGAGTAGAGTGACCCTGGTGAGCGCCGGAGCCTTCCGTCGAGACGTCGCCTTCGATAGTCTTCCTCCAATGCTCGGGCAAGCATACGCATACGAGAGGGAAGGCCTTGATCTCACCGCTGACTGGTGGTGATTCGTCTTGTCTTCCGGATGTGTTCGACACGCCACTGTCCCGCTGAGCTTGCCGTCGAGCTTCCCATTCATCGGCTCGCTCATCCAGCAGAATTCCAGTCGCCCACCCATCATCCCAAATGCCAACAATTTTGAGCATGTCGCCACGTTCGAGTGTGAACTCGTCCGGTGCGCGTGGTTGATATGCCCAGAGAGTTGCGACTCTATCGCCTGGGTGGATATCGTCTTGAGAGTAGTAGTCCTTGAAAAATGGCAGCTGCTCCGATTGCTGGCTCGCCATGCCCTGGGGGGACGACATTCCGGCGCTAGTTGGAGACTGAGGATCATTCATACCGGTGAGTACTGAGCTGCTGGAAAGAGAGCCCGTCCTCCGAATGTTGGTAGGAGGTGGTCGCAATACCCCAGCTCTGACCTCTGATTCAGGGCTATCGCCAAACTCGGAAGAGGACGGGTCGTCTCCTCTTCTTTGACCCGCCATGTAGGCCGCTCCGGCGAGGGGGCCGCTGCTACGGCTGATAGGAGGTGCTGGATCCGATGCGTTCTCCAAAGCTGACATGCGTGCAATACGGCCGCCGGGCAACACCTCGTATCCGGTCGTGGTCTGGGCTGGCGGGATCTTAACCGTGGACGGCCCTTGCCTAGAGGGAGATGGTTGGTTCAAAATGCTTCCGCTCTGGCTTCCACGTCGTCGTCTCCTAGAGAGTAGGATACATGCGTAAACAAGTGCAGCAAGCAGTAATGCTCCCGCAATACTGCCGATTACGATACCAGCAATGGCGCCGCCCGAAAGACGACGTCCCGCGGCCGGGGTGCTCGTAGAAGTCGGTGACGCAGTCGCTGTCGGTGGGGTGAATGTCATGGTAGGGAAGATGGATGGAAGTGTGACGCCCTTGCATCGCTCGTCTACGTTCGAGTTGTAGCAACATGTGTCGGTAGAGTTAATACCGCCAGAAGCGCAATAGGAGCATAAGCCCACGGTGCTGTTGCCGTAACCACAATTATCCCTCTCATTGCTGATGCCTTGGATACAATTAGACGAAGATAGGGAGTTCGCAGGAAGCGCGCAGTTGGTAAAATCAGCGCGAATCTGGTTAACCAGATTGCTGCTCGGGTTGGTGCAGAGACTGCTGTCAGAAGTGAGGAGTGCTTCACTTTGCGCGTATTCAGCCTGTTAGGTGTTAGCTACTGCGCTTCGCAGGAACAGATTGGCGACTAACGCATGTATCGGCGCATAAAGGCTTCGAATTTGAGGCTGTGAGATTGCATGCATCGATCGAGTTTTGAACGATGGCGTTGCAGATTACCGTTGTTGTGAAACGTGCGTACAGCTCAGTGGAGTTTGTCAGATTAACGTTGCTGCAACCAAGTAACGTTTGGTACCTAACTGGTTGTAAGTGGACGAGCTCTCACAGAGGCCTTGTGTAATAAACTCACTTCTCGCGAACGTATGTTGTCTGGACATATGACTGCAATTCGGAATCAAATGTCTCCCTGCTGGAAACAAATTGCAGAAACGGGCTAAGCAGACCGAATCAGTATTTGCGATATCCATGGGAATATGCGGCTTACAAAATTCCTGCGACGAAGCCCGTTGCTGATATAGAGGCCGATTGGAAAGCTGAGCACTCGGTCGAACCCTCAAGCGAAATGCAACTTGACTGGGCGGAGACGAGTGTCGAAGCAGACAGCAGCGATAGCAGCGCCGCCTTGCTCGCTTGGCCCATGGTTCGCCTTTTCCTACTCGTGCGTGCTTCTCTTTGGTTGATTGAGGGGCTCATTGCCGGGTCGTCGAGAGCCATCGGCAAGAAAGTGGCTAGAAACGTGGTGGTCTATCGGTGAAGTTCCTAGTACATGACTGTCTGTCTTCCTGGATTCTCAATGCTGGCAGGGCCGTTGCGAACGGTCGACGATGAAGTTAAAGAGTGCTGGTTGCTGAGAGATGCTTGACGAGTGATAGTCGTAACCAAAAAAAGCTCTCGAGCGTTCAATTGGACCGATGAGAAAGATGGATGGCGTCTGCTAGATGTTGTTGTGGAAGAACTGGTGGTTTCGAGTCGAGTTTGACGAACGACATCACTTGACGAGTGGGCCGTGGAAGGTGAGGGTCTCGACCGGGTCGCGATTGACGAATTGGTTCGATGATAGACACCGTCGTCGTCAGGTCCAATCGTTTCGCGAGAAAGGCAGGAGGTTGGCCGGTCGAGGCGGGAGGGGAAGAGATTGGTGTTTTTTTTTTCTGGCAATAGGAAGGTACTTGAGAAACCGCACCAAGGAGATACTTGGTAAATAGGCTAAACGAGGGTGAGTGAACGGAAAACAAGAGATAATGAGGTTTGGTTAGGTCTACTATTAGGGGCGTCGGATATAAGTTCAGATCCGAGGTAAAGTAGGTGACTCGACGTGTCAGGGTCGTGCTCGTCGAGTTGAGCGAAAAAGGCGATGGTGTTGTGTCGTTGGGGGGCAGCGACAGCGGCGACGACGAGGAGGGACAAAGACGACGCACACAGCAACACACAGCACTCACGCGCAGGAGGGAAAAGGGAAGGGACAAGAAGGTAGGAATTGGTCAGGTACGACGCGGAGGTGCTCAAGGAAAATAGGGAAAATAGAAGGCAGTGACCAAATGTGGACAACGGACATGGGCACAGCCTATCACTGGAGCTGGCGTCGTCGTGCCCTGAACCCGGACCTTGACCTTGAACCGACCGGGCCTGCCTGGCGACGGCGCGGCGGGAAGGTGCAACTGAATCTGGAAGGTGTGGCCTTTTTTTTTCTCTTTCCTTTTCTCAGGTGGTTTCCTTCTGGACGAGACAGGGGTGGGTGTATTGATGATGGTGGCTGTCGCCTGCCTTCTCTGGGTATAGATTGGAAAGAGCGACCTGCAAGTGCAAAAGGTAGCAAGTGTAAGATAGTGTTCTCCCTGCCTGCCGTTTGTTTCTCTGTCGGCTAGCAGCCAACTCACCCGGCTCATGTCCAGGAAGGAGTTGGGAGGAAGGACGAGTCTGAAGCAGGAGCCACCCACGCGACTTTGCTTCCAATGGGATAGAGCCATTCTTTGGTGTCCTGCCTTCCCTGTCGCCTCTGATCGCTGTGACTGGTTGTGCCAGGTGAAAAGCCACCTCTGCGTGGCTGGTAGGTCAGGGACTAGGTACCTGAACAACCTGGATGGTTGAGTAGTACGTACCGCTGTGCCTGACAACGTACCAGCTACCCCTGCTCGCACGAGGAGCAACGGCCACCGGAATTGTCAGAAACAGGCAAGGCGCCTGGGCCATTCAAAATTGGTGGAGCAGGGGAAATGGCAGGGGTTCAGGGTCTCCCCTTTGACGACCATGAATCAAACAGCTACCTAGCACTCGGGTGACAGAAAAAATGGCCGCTCCTAGAATACCTTCTAATTTAATGATGAAATATTATAGAGCTTGAGGAAAGCTAACTTATAAAAGATATGCTAAATTAAACCTTGGAAGCTAGATTCTTTTATTGAGTATTTTTACTATTTCTATCATAAACTATAGTATGTGCCAGTATAAAGGTATTTGATAAAGCGGCTATTTTTTCTGTCACTCGAGTGCGTAGGTAAGGTACCCGTCGAACACCGTCTGCGGACTGCGTTCCGTATTAACAAGCACCGTCGTCTGCTCAGGTCTGCATCATTCGCAATGACCACAATCGTGGCTCGCCCAGCACGGTAGGGCTGTCGACCATCGCTAGGAACACCTTGCCCGGACATTTTCCCCTTATCCCATCCTGTCCACTCTCGGCCGCTTGGATGCAACGCCGTAGCGTCCGAGACAACAGTCCCGACTCCCATCGCCATCGTCGGTTGCCGTCTTCCTTATGTTGGCCGTCATCTTTTTTGAGTTCTCGCTTGCCAGCTGCATCTTGGATTCTGTTTTCCACAAGGCATCGACTTTCTCTATACAACACTTGCGAAACGTCACTCACATTCCTGGCCTGATCAGCACTGCAATAATATGATCCCAACAAGGCTAGGAAAGTCGCGGTGCGCGAGGAGGGGACATGCCTGTTCGCCATGTCAGTGCAATCATGGGAAAAGTCATCGATGCCACGGGTTTTTGCCGTCGTCGCTGATCAACAGAGATCGAGGCGAGCGGATGCCCTGTTGATGCATTTTCTATGGCTGCTGGCGGGTCCGTCCCATCAAGACCATATTTACAATTGCTAACTTTCCACAACCCAATCGCCGCAATTATCAGCAACAACGCAGGGCGGAAGATATCGGTTCTCGGTGCCGGCAGCCTCGACATCGACAGCAAGCCAATTACAACTGAGATCACCGTCTTGAAAGGTCAGTAACCTTTGCCATCTCCCACAGCATGTCTTACACCTCTGGTCTCGTGTTGCGACTTCTCATCAATCCAGCTACCGTCAGCCCTGCGTTGAATCTGATTCGTTACAACAAGATTGCGCTACCATTCCAATTGCCGAATGCGATTTATGTTCACCTGATCCGTCGGCCTCTTCTACATAATATCTTCAACACAGCCGCATGCATTGCGGTTCACCTCGAGGTCGGGCGCAACAATACCAGAAGCTCACGGCCGCGATTGACTTGCCTGAGAGACTCTCGAACGCCGGCAAAGACAGGTAGTCGCATCCGCGGAAGAAACATGCGGGGAAAAAAGACGACCTGCAGCAAAGTCTTGATCCCCCAATGGCTCATTCACTTCGGAAATGTGACGAGCTTCTCGCATGAGCTTGCGCAGGTACAAAATTCATGCTACAAAGATGCAGTGCAAGTGCCTTTGCCGATGCAGGCGCCGCTAGTAAGAGGGTCTGCGGTATCTGAAGCATCGTCAATAATCATCGTTCGATCCGGGGAAAATGAAGCCAAGCTGTCAGAACCCACGAGATCCAGCAAAGAAACACCCTTAAAGTGCCGATAGGGTTGAGGGGTTGGCATGGCACTTCGCAAACGAAGCAACTGGCGAAATTACGCCCTCTTCTCGACTGTCTCAGCTTCATAGCCATGAGCTGTGATTGGCGAGGCTCAAAGTCACTCCACGATTCCGCCAGGGATTGCGCTGGAGTGGGGAGCCGAAGCTGCTCTCTGACCTAGAAAAAAGCCCACTGGTCCAAAAGGCGACAGAAGCGTTTGCGAGATGAGAAAGGGTCCCAGCGTCGCCCTGTCGCGCGTGGCACGGACAATACTTGACCAAGATATGCCCGTTGCGTCGGTAGCAAGGATGAACACGCCGTTTGGATGACCCGCCCAATGACAGCTCGCGTCATTCCGGGCAGCGTTGGCACACCAAGGAAAGCAACGCTATCCAGAGCGCGGGTGATCAACATAGCATTGATTGAAGCATGATTTCGGGCGACAATGGTTCCTAAACCTTGAAGTCTTCCTTTACCATAGTAACTTTCATCCGGTATTCACTTGCTCGCAAATTGACTTCGCAGAGTCGTCTCACGTAAGCCTCCGGAGCTTAAGATCTGGCCGACTAGTATCATGGACTTTCTCATTGGCGCAACCTCTCTATCCGACGTTTGATTAGAGACGCCCCTTTCTGGACAATCGCAGAAACTTAAGCAGCAGCATCAGCCTCCTTTGTGTTCTTGATACACTGGTGTCATGTCCGCTTGACTGCTGATGGGGAACTGAGGTATCTGAGCGTGCATGCGCCACCAGTTTGAGCAGTTAGCCAAAACTATACCAAGAGTGACTTGACATCCGCTGTCGATAGTGTGGGGATCTGAAGCAATTGCTTTCTTCTTAGACAACGTGGCATTGCTCTACTGTACCCATTCTTGTCAAATTTGGTGGGCGGTTTTTGCCGCCCTTCACCGCCGCGCGAGATCCGTAAAAGGGGCTCGCGCAGGCGCTGCCAAATTGCGCGCACTCTCCATGAACAATACTCTCCATGAACAATACTCTCCATGAACAACACCATCAATAATACCACCAATCTCTCCATCATCATCAATATCATCCCTATAATTCGACAATTAAGAGTCTCATTCGCACTATAATTCAACAATTAACAGTCTGATTCGTGTTACCAGTAGCCATTTATAACTGCTCGAGTTTATTATACTTTCAAAACCCACCCTATTACCCTTTAAGAGGGACTTTTGCTTATACATCTCAGGAACAGTGAGAAGCTCTTAATCCACGCGAAGCTATTACTGAAGCTTGCCAATTAATACCTATAATATATGAACTCGATCCAAAACAGCGCGAGAGTAACAAGACCTTTGATTGTGAGCTGCGCGAGGTCCAATAGGGGAGCTAAATGGCCCCCTGCTATGCTTATAAGGGATGCCAGATGGCCACCTTAAGTGCTGATGAGGAAGAGTCTAAGATCACCTCACCACGATCGCGAGGAGCTCAAGGCCTTTAGGCCCGCGCGAGGATTATTATTAGAGGCCTCGGAGCCCGCGAGAGATCCTGCAAACGGCGTAACTCTTTCCTACCCATTGAGGAGGTTTTAGCGAGAGCGACGGGGATTAAGCAATTGAATTCATTATTATATATATATATGGGATTACTACTGTATTTAGAAACGCGCAATTCTCTTTGCAGATTGGGCCCTGGGAGGGTCCAATCTGGGGGGGTGTGTCAAATTTGGTGGGCGGTTTTTGCCGCCCTTCACCGCCGCGCGAGATCCGTAAAAGGGGCTCGCGCAGGCGCTGCCAAATTGCGCGCACTCTCCATGAACAATACTCTCCATGAACAATACTCTCCATGAACAACACCATCAATAATACCACCAATCTCTCCATCATCATCAATATCATCCCTATAATTCGACAATTCTCGCCTCCCAATGCCTCACTAAAATTTAGATCATGCAGACAATGGGGACCAACAAAGAGCCGAGGTACTTGTACCGAGTATCTATATAGGGACCCAGCCACGAGAAATTCTAACTATAATACAAACAAATACTGTACTCTTCTCTATGTATTTATAAATACTATTTTAAATACCCTTTTAGTGGATAAAAAGGTTATATTTATAAAGGTCTAAGACTTAAATATTTACTCTACTTAACTTATATAATTAAGAATAATTTTAATTATTAAAATTAATTATTAAAGTTTTATTCCCTTATTATATATAATATAAGTAATATAAATAGAGAACTATTAATATAATTATTATACTCTATTTATTATATATTTTTTCCCTTTTTAAAAGTTTAATTATTATTATATTAAATTTCCTTATTAATTAAGTTTTTTAAGCTCTTAGAAACTTTAAATTAAAATACTATAACCCTTATAAATTTATTAGAAAATTATTTAAAAAGTATATTTAAAAAATACTTTATAAGAATAAAATAATTTTATATAATATATCTCTCTTTAAGAGAATTAATTATAGGTAAATATTTGTGCTCTATTATATGGGTGCTGACCTCTAACTCCTAAATAAATATAACGGGGGAAGGAAAATTCAGTGGTTTAGAAACTAGCTAAATAAAGCCTTCTTCTATGGTAATAATAAACTCTTTAGGATCCTGAATAACCCAGACTTTAATGGGTATAAAATTACCTTATAGGCAACTCTTAAGAGGCTTAAGAGTAGGCTAGATTGAGGTATTAAGCTAAGATAAAACTATGAGAGTTATATGGAGGGGGTACCGGTGTGTACTTGAAGTTCGCGGATAAATAGGTAAACAACTAAGTAAATCAAAGTCTTCATCGAAACTAGTTCTAAAGTCCACACAAACTGGGGCGCACTTGGGAGTGGTGGCGGCCACACCGGACCAACAAAGAGCTTCCCACTTGAGACCGTTACAAAAGCCACTGAAGCCGCTCCTAGCATCCCCTCGGTACCTTACTCGACAACCCGCCCCATTTTACTCGGTTGCCGTTCAGAAACAAAACCCACTCAACCACTCTGAAAATGGGGTTCAGAAACGGCCGGAAGGCTTCGGCATTTGTGTGGAGCGGTTGCGTGGATAAGAAGCTGTCTTTGATACGAGCGGGCTCGCCGACTCAATGGTTCGGCGGTGAAGGGGGTTCCTTTCTTTTTGATACCCAGGAAAATTGCTGGGCAGCGATTTTATGCGTTTGGAGAAAACGCATGATTCAGCCTCATTCCATGTCCAGGGGGTAATTGCCCTGGGCATCTGCAGTGTCCAGACCAGCATACCCCTTTGTCCAAACCAACTTCAATACCCATATTTGACAATTCGATATCGTCTCCTATGTTTGCGCGGGTCCCACGATGGCATATTTCATGCTCTTCTTGACCTCACAGAAAGCGAGTCATTCGGTACCAAGATACAGCGTCCGCGCAGATGAAGATCGGGCAACCAACAGCAGTCGCCGCAGAGCTTCGCTGCGGCGACTCCTAGTGCATCTGATCGGAGACTTTCGCTCGCATCCGACATTAAAAGACATTCTTCGGGACTTCTCGAGCTAATTAAGCAGTAACCTAGGCGGTATTATCTCCTGTGATGATGGGGGTTGACCACACCGGCACCGGCGCTGGAAGCCAACCTACTTGGTGAATTGTAGCGATGAAGATGGTTGGTTCAAATCGCATAGATGGCCAGTTCGACAAGCTGCAGGTTCAATCGACGGATCCTTTCCAGATATCGCAGAGCTAGTTGGCTGGGTTGAATCCTCTCGTTCTTGGTGTGGTGGTTCTCGGCTAGGAAGCGTGATTGCTCAACTGCCACTCGCGAATCGCCACAACTCTATCCATTTCCGTCCTTGCCAGAAAACCGCGGGTGCGTGAGAAGTCGAATGCCAGGGGCGTTCTCGGCCGACACGAGAGACTAGCATTCCAGAAATTCACCTGAGTGATCTAGCCTCAGGTTGGCGCGGAAAACAAACTTGGCAGTTCAAAGTGGCGAGTCAATCAACATAGCACCAATTCAGAGCGCTGTGTTGGGCCCTGACTGTCTTCTAGGGCGGTATTAGATATCTCGATAGGTCGGACGACGTGTTCAAGAGTGGTTGGTTGATATCTGGCCCATCTCATCGACAGCTTCAGTTTCGAACGTCTGGCCGGTCCGGGCACTGGAAAGAGCCTAACATGAACTAACTACCTTAACTTGTAATCAGGGCAAAAGCCATACTGATGACAAAGACCGATGGAAATCTGTCTCTATTTCCATGCATGTTTCATGTGGGTTTATCGCAAGCATGGGGAAAGCAAGCGTGCCGCTTGTCCATTTCACGGTCGAGCCAAGTCAACCACCAACGTCTAAAACAATGCAGGCAACTCAGAGCGAAACATTGTCATATTACCGCTGATTGATGTTCATTATGTACAATGACGTTTGGCTTTTTCTGGCACAAATCTCTACGTCGCTGAGCTTTGCCCAGAGTCATTATTTCCACACAGAGCTTCCCAACCACCGCGGTCTGTGAGTTGTTTGCGCATTCGGCCATCGACCTTGTCTCTGCAGTCCGGCGGCGACGCACGTTCAATAGACCTCAACCGCCGACATCGATTGTCCCAGATGGCGATTTGAGGAAACAAGTTTCCAGCACTGCGCACCTCCTGGATGATGCTCCGCCTCCATACCTCTCCGCCGCTCGATTAAGACCTATGCCGGCAACGGGATGTCTGCCCACGCTTGGCCTTCCGCGGGCTGAGCGACTCGTAAGCACGATGCGTGTTCAAGGACTGGAGGCTATGGAGACTGTCCACGGCCATACTTAGCTGCTTCGTCTTCGTCTCAGTGCAAGGCACTTGCTCAGAGTTGCCGCAGTTGCCATCGTGGCCTCTGGAGTTGCAATGGCAGCAATTTCAATCTGCGCAGGAAGATGAATGGATTATTTTGTCCATGAGTTTGCAATTAAACGTCTTATTCTCTACAGACGAAAGCCTTGTTCTTATTGCTCCGGGATGCAAATTCATGTCATCTTGAGTTTCTCACCTTGTCATTCCATCTATGAGATGGACACAACCATTCAACAGCACCCATTTCTCTTCTTGAAAACATAAAAAAGGTTCAACTACCAACAGAGCACTGCTCAACTTAGTCTTTCACTTGCTCGTCTCACCATTCGAGACCAGTCACATTCTTCCTCGCGTCCTTCTTTTCCTTTTTTCCCCTCTTCCAGTCCGTGCCGGAACACCCAAGGCCAACGCATCCCACGCCGACGCTAAGAAGCATCAAAACTCCAGACGAACGGTTCTCTACACTCTGCACAAACCCTCCACACTGCGATGATAACCTTTGTCGAGCCCGCCTTCCCCTTCGAAGCCTTCGACCAAAACGGCCAACCCCCAGAATGAGGCAGCCTTCACTCAATCAAAGGCTGTTCAGCTCTTCTATACTGCCATCTTCCCCAGAAGACAAGCGCCAAGACTAGCCCTTCTGATTCTCTCCTCCCTTTGATCACAGCTCACTCATAACACCATTTCGCCAGAGACATACGCGTAGCACCACTTGAATGAGGTTCACCCAAGAATCCGACATCATGTCGGATTTCGACCAGCCCATCCAGTCCCGCGATTTCGACCCAATAATACAAGTCAGTTGATATCATCCACCCACACTCACCTCAACCGCCCACTAACACGCCCGCTGGCACGCAGAACCCCTTCGGGCCTCCCTACCAACCCCAAGTCGCGATCCTCGGCCTCATCCCCTCGATCCGCGTCGACGTCCCGATCTGCATCATCCTCATCATCTTCTTCGCCGCCGCCGCGGCCCTAAACCTCTTCATCTTCCTCCGCAACAACGGCTCCTTCCACAAGTTCTTCCCCTCCGCCGTCCTCGTCGGCTTCTGCACCACCCGCATCATCGCCCTCTCCCTGCGCATTGCCTGGGCCACCCAGCCCTGGAACGTCAGCCTCGACATCGCCGCCACGATCTTCGCCGCCGCCGGCGTCGTCCTCCTCTTCGCCCTCAACCTCCTCTTCGCCCACCGTCTCCTCCGCGCCCTGCACCCCACCATCGGCTGGCTCCCCTTCGTCGGCTACGCCTTCCTCTTCCTCTACTTCTGGATCCTCGTCTGCCTCCTCTGCGCCGTCGTCGCCACCGTCGTCTCCTTCTACACCCTCGACCTTGTCTACCTCCAGAAGTGCCACATTGTCCAGCTCTTCTCCTCCACCTCCCTTGCTATCCTCGCCTTCCTCCCCATCCTCATCGTCGCCGGCGCCCTCTTCTACCCGGGCCTCCGTCGCCCCGAGCCCTTCGGCTACGGCAGCATCACCACAAAGGCCCTGCTCGTCATCGCCGCCGCCTTCCTTCTGACCGTCGGCGCCGCCTACCGCTGCGCCGTCAATTTCGCCATCCGCCCCGCCCTGTTCCCTGGCTGGTGGCACCACAAGGCCTGCTACTATGTCTTCAATTACGACCTCGAGCTCGTCGTCGTCTTCCTCTACGCTCTCATGCGCTTCGACATGCGCTTCCACGTCCCCGACGGCGCCTGCAAGCCGGGCGACTACATCAAAGGCCAGCAAAAGTACCAGCGCGTGAGCAGCTTCGCCGTCACCCGTCACGGGCGCCGGATCAGCGTCGAAGAGGAGGCCTGCGCGTCGCGGAGCGACCGGTCCGGCGTGATCCGCGGGCTGAGCGAGATCGACGGCTCGCGGAGCTCGTATCTGAGCGCGTATTTCCGGAGTTCGTACGGAAGCAGCGGGAGCACGTCGTACGGGAGCTCTGCGTACGGAAGCGGCTCGTACGGTAGTGGTTCATTCGGGAGCGGTTCGTGCGGAACCGGTTCGTACACGACGAATACGAGGACAGCGGAGAGCGAGGAGATTGTAGCCGAGAGGGTTCGGGAGTGGGAGAAGAGGTCGAGGGGGAGGTCGAGCAGACGAAGCGGGCGGGAAAAAGACAGGCACCATCATCACGACCTTCATCGTCACCACTACCACCACCAACATCATGGACGGCGACACAGTCGACATCGGAAGAGTCGTCGAGGCTGAGAGAGATTAGACGTTAAGTTGGTGGTCACAGAAAAGTGAAGGTATTCGTATCAACTCGGTCCTAGTAATGTTGAAACTTAACAGATCGTGCAGGTTCTGTCGCAGGCGTTGGAAATTCTCTTTTACATGACGATAACGATGTAGACGCATTCTAGAATGACCTTGTTCGTGGAATGAAAATTAGCACAGTTCACGAAATCAGAATACAAAACTTCATCAGCATCGACACCTTCTTATTGCCGGCGGTCTATGAGTATCTAGCGCGTTAACAGAGGGAGGGCCAAGGCACACCAAGAAGCCAGACCCAACTGATAGGGGGCAGCGCTCGCGCCCATTCCTGCGCCGTCTCTCCCTTCTACCATGATGCTCAACGAATAATCTCTCTCTCTTGGGAGTACATTGGTTCTCTTGGATTTTGTTTGTAATCTTACACAAGATTAGACTCCCTCCAAGCACCAATGCAAGTTGAGCATGAATAGGCCCCGTCTCTTTCGAATCTCTTCCATGGATAACACCCAGAAAACAGCTCCGAGTGATGTGTAGTAAGGGTATCGAACAGGTGGATCAGAGGAAGTAGTCGGGTGTGCGTCTTGAAACCATGGGTTCACCGGCTCTCGGGCAGGGATCGAATTGCAAGCTGAGCGCGGTTAGCTAGGTATCTTGCTCAGGAACCAAAATGTGGAGCTACTTACAACGTGTACTTAAGATGCTCGTCAATTTCCATAATCGCCGCCTGGTTACCGCATCTGTAGCAGTAATTGGGTGCTGTACGCGTCAGTTGTTATGCTTCAGATCAAGAACGAAAATCTGCTTACCGGAAAAGATGGTCACCACATTCCTGTCTTGGGACCAGTTATATCCCTCCATCACAAGCTGGTGAGCACGCGCAATGAGCGTCAGGCCGTTGTTATGGTTGAAAGCCTCGGAAATGTCTTGGCCGAAAGTGTATCCAGCACCACGGGGCGAGATTCCCCAGCCACAGCGGTCATCAGGGTCGGACCAAAGCAGGTCGCACATGGGACCCTCGTGGGGGACTTCCTGAATTCTGTCCAACGCTCTTATGTTGTCCAGAGTGTCAATACTGGGAGACAGGCCGCCGTGGAGGCAGAATATCTGGTTATCGATGAGTGCGGTAAGGGGGAGATAGTCGAAGAGATCGGTGAAGTACTTCCACACGTTGGCATTGCCGTATTTCCGAAGACACTCATCGTAGAAGCCGTAGACTTGGGTGATCTGGCGGGACTCGTGGTTGCCGCGGAGAATGGTGATGCGCTGAGGGTATCGGATCTTGAGGGCGACGAGGAGAGTCACGGTCTCGACTGAATAGTAGCCTCTGTCGACGTAGTCACCTAGTTGTCAGAGTAAGCGCGGCCCGCGATGTTGTTCGGGATCCGACATACCCATGAAAAGGTAGTTCGTGTCAGGGTTAGGACCGCCAATCTTGAATAACTCCATGAGGTCGTGGAATTGACCATGGATATCACCGCAAACCGTCACCGGGCATTTCTGAAGGAAGAGGAGTCAGCCCTAATCGACGACAACGAGGTGGACAAGGGATACGTACGACTGGTTGCACGTTGGACTCGTCCTGCAAGACCTCTCGTGCCTACGGATTGATGTCAGTAAACTGTGCTATTGAAGTCACGCGAGAGGGCCGATCCGGAGATGGATGAGGGGGAGGCCACCAAAGCTAGATCGCGGACAACTATGACGACAGATGCCGAGGAGCGCGCATTTCCATTCTATCCATCAAGAGCAGGAGCAACTGACCTTCTCGCAAAGCCTCTGGACGTCGGCCTCGACAAGCTGCTTGCAGTTCATGAGGCTCTCGATCCAGCCGTCTAGGGTCGGGATCGTGGTGGGCTCAAGGTTCTGGGTAGAGGGCAGATCGGCGGGGACACGCCCGACGTCCTCCATGTTCGTATCCATGCTGGAAGTTGTCTATGGTATCGAAATAGTTGGGGGGAGGATATTTCTATCGGTCGCGAGACGGCGGAGGGCGCTCAGAGCAAGGGCGGTCGTGTGGTCGTGGTCGTGTCGAGGGGGAAAAATGACGTTGTTTTCAGCAACCGGTCGCGGTCTTCCAGATTAGCACAGCACCTCAATCCAGTAGCGTGGGGCTGCTGGCGGCGAATCGTCAAAGGCGGTCAGAGCTTCGTCTGAGGGCCAGTTAAGGATAGAGGCAATGGAGCAATCGGGCGTGCAAGGGAGCTTGGTTCGGAGAGAGGGAGATGCGTTCGCGCAAGGCAAGGCGGGGCGGAAGCGGGATTATAATTTCTGATGCTGCGAGTGATGAGGAGGGCGTCGATGTTGGGTTGGGCGCTGGGGATTTTTTGCGAAAGGTGGGAGGTGCAGCGGGCAGGCAAGGTAAGGTAGGCAGGTGCGGGTGTTGGTGCGTGGGACGTACAGATTGGATGGGAAGTAAGGTACCTACTTTGGTACCGTCCAGTACTGTGGATGGATGGTGCTTTTTGCTTTGCTGAGGTGGTTACAGGCAGACTGGGGCGAGGACACTCAGGTGGAAGGAACGGGATCGCAGGCGTGAGGAAATTGCCAGGACGTCAGGTCCCGGTCTGGCCTTGCTTCTCGCTTAATTTGATACTGCCACTCGACCTTGCTTTCCGCCTTCAAGAAGTAGGTATTACCTTACCTTCATTTTAGCAGCCACAAACATCGCCTTCTGGGGATAAAAACCACCTCAGGTAACTCAGACATAGTTTCTTTGGTTTTGAACCGATTCCCTGTTGCTCATTTTCATCTCTCGACTTAACCACATAAATCAAACAAGTTGTACGTACTCTTATCCATCTCTTAAGGCAAGTAACGAACGCCATCGCACGTCCTTGCGCTGGCGGATTACCAAGGCCAGGGGCTCCGAGTCAGCCTCATCGGCCCAGAAACCTTGACACATGCCAGCGACCCCGGCAACTTCGTCAAGCTGGTTCTGATGTCTCGCTCTCATTTACTTGCTCCTGGACGAGCAACCAACAGCGCCAATCTCTCATCTTTACTTATTCTACATTACGGTGAATTTGAGACTTGCTGGCCTCGCCAACATACTTGACTAAATCATCTATGACAAGCCGAGACCTGCGGGACTGGCAGCTCCCGACGTGCTATCCAAGCCCTTGCCGACGAGGTTGCGGAAGTCCAGTTGCACCTCATTGAGCATTTTGGCGTGCTCTTGAGCGCGCTCCATGCACTCGTTCCAGACGGTACCGCCGCGTTCCGTGCTACTAAGCTGTCGTCCAAGGATAGCGTTGAAAGCCTCGACTTCTTCCTTGGCCCACTTGACGCAGGCGCTCATCATAGGTGGCGGGAAGCAAGAGTGGAAACAGCTCACAGTGTTGCGGATGAGCGAGAAATACACAAACGAGATCTCCCAGATGTACTGGTGCAGGTCGCCCTGGAAGATGCATTGTCTAGTAGCAAGGTCAGAACATGTTCGTATGGACGCAGAGGGCACAGCTTACCTAGACCGCTTCTGAATAATCTCGTGCCTGGCTAGCAGGTAAGCCTCGCGGGCTCTGTCCTCGTACCCCAGCCTAGCAAGCCAGGTGATGTTCCGCTTGTTCTTGGTTGGCGCGTTGTGCGTCGTCTCTAGCTCGCGAATAATCATGCCCGCCAACTTGGAGTTTCGCTCCTCGACCTTGAAGCTGATGAAGTCCTGCGCCACCGTGTTGTTCTTCAAGCCTCGGGCGAGATTCTTGAGCTTTTCAACACGGCCGACGGCGGGCTCAAAATTCTGAAGCGCAATATCAATATCAAGTTCGTCCATCTGGCTCTCTACCCATCGAAGATTCTGCTGCTTTCCATCTACGTCAATGAGCATGTCCTTGATATCGGACAGAGTCTCCAGCAACTCCGTCTTCTGGAGCAGACCAGGATCACGAGAGGCGAAATAGTTGATCGTCTCCTTTGCTTTGTTGTTTGCTTCCAACTCCGATTGGCGCTCCTTTCGCAGCTCCTCTACCGCCTTACGAATGTTGAGCAGCAAGCTGTTCTTCTCCGTATCTTGGGGTTTTTCGGTGCGATAAATGACCGACTCCTGCCCAACGCCTCGAACCATGATGGCGTCCGCCAGTTTGTTTCGTGTCATTGAAGAATCGCTGGAACCAGCCATGTCGACCACCTCGACATCGAGCAATGGCCAGCATCGATCGGCGACTAGCTTCAATAGAGGACCTGTGGCCTCGCGAGGGGGTAAATCGGCCTTTCTCTTCTTGCGACTAGCAATCAGCAGGTGGTCATTCAGCAGGAATATCTGCATCGCCCTGCGAGACTTGTACGTGGCATTATCTAGTTCGATCCAGGCTCCGGCATTCTGAATGACGTGACGAGTGGCAGACGTGGGTAGGAACTTCTGAGATCCCTCGACATTCTTGTATAGTGCCTGCATCTGAGAGTTCCAAAGGGCACTTCGATCTGCGACCGAGCTGCGCTTGTCCCGCTTGCTCATGCCTGTAGACAGCTCTCCGTTGAGACCCGAGGATTCGTTATTATCATTCTTGCTTGATGCTTGCCGTAGCGCCGTCGTGTTCAACTTGAGGTCCGTCATTAGGTTCTTCAGCGCTCGCATCTCGCCCTTGAGCTTCTCGGCCTCCTTGCTGATCTTGATGAACTGGGTGCGGTTTTGCATGACATTCTGTTGGAGTTCTGCGTTGGCGCGGCTCTTTAGGCCACGAAGGTTGTCCTCGAATTCGCGAATCTGATCTTCGGAGGCTTCACTGAGCAAAGTAGAGACGTCTGTCATGACCACATTAGCTGCCGTCCTGAAAGCTGTGAAGACTATGACTGACATTGATCCGGTGCCAAATTAGGGTCCCTCAACGCCTTCACATCCACGATAGGAGAAGGTCCTGCATCGCCTCCTCGGCTTGGAGGTGGTCGCACGTTGCGCTGACGAGTCTCGTACTTGTCGAGGGATGGCATCGCCGGCACCGGGGGGTTATTGACGTCGAAGTCGTTCGGCAGGGCGTTAAACCTCGTAGAATATCGTCGCTTCACCAAGTCGGAGGTCTGCATTGTCCCGCAGTCAGCGACCTTGGCTCATTTCATCGCGAGCCAGGGTCCATCTCTCCGTCTGAGCAGTCCGAAGCCTGGGATCTTGCTCACCTTGGATCCTCCCGCCTGCGGCGGCGGACGAGGTCGCGGCTGCGGCTGTCCCGGTCCTGCATCGGCCATCGGCCTGGAGTCGGGAGCCCGTACTGGACCAGATCCATCTTGCAGAATGGGCTCCGATATCTGGCGCGGTGCGCTAATCTGCGGGCGCGGACCTTTCCTCTTGCCGGATCTGAGCGAGATCTTGCTTCTCTCCCTATCTTCCGACATGTTGTTGGACTGTATCAATTGCGTCTCTCAGAATCGTTCCGTGGGTACTCCCTTCCAGCAATTATGATCGGGAATCGAGGTTTTGTGAGCGATAATGGGCGAAGCATAGGCCCCCTCCGTGAGGTTATGGGTCGGGTTGATGTTGTTTCATGCACCCCCGATGGAAGGGGAAGCTGCCGCGCCGGGTGCTGAGGGGAGACGACGCACCCCTGCACGTTTAGATGGACGGCCAGGACAGGACACCCAGCCCATCCCACTTCGTAACCGGCCAGCAGATACTACAACACACACAGTTGGAACAGAGCCCAGGAGCCCCGGGCAAACAATACATACAGTAGGAACCCCTGTTAATGCATCCGCCCCAAACCGCATATCGCCCTCCAAATGCATACGGATGACCTGCCCATATTATTTTATATGGTCGGATCACGATTTTTTGCATATTTGCATACTGTATACCGCCATATAGTTTATCCCTTATGAGGGGTCATAACCAGGGATTTCCGGCCTCAAATGGAGCCATCCCAGGGGTAACTAGGCCCAATTTTCGCCTAAAATAGGGTTGATTTTTCGCTCTGAACGTGTAACTTCTCTCCTATATTGTTTTTTCGCCTGTAATAACTAAATTAAGTGTTTAGTAGAAAATTACCCTCCATAAGTGGGCGAACAACCAGAAGACTTATCCCTCTCAACAGGCAGTTATCAAATACATACTTAAGACATATAGTATAATAATTACCTAGTTAAATACCTTATAATACCTTAGTAAGAAATAGAAGGAGCCTAACCTAAATTAACTATTGGGCTTAGAGGTGTGGTATACTATAAGTACCTAATAGCTAGTTCTCGAAGACCTCCTCTGGTAGTGGTAGATTAAACTCGAGCTTCAAGGGATAAGTACCAACATTCCTCTTATCCAGGAGTAGGCTATATTTATCTAGTGTATAGTTCCTACTACTAGGAAGTTTAGTACTAATCTCATGAACTCTCCTATTTTTAGTAAGAAGTAAGTGACCCTATTTAGGAAGTAGCACCATATTAAATTAAGAGTCTTCTATAGAGAGGCCACTTCTACTAATTACACTACTACTATTATCTACTAGATTAAAGAAATATAAGAACTTATAAAGGAGTATAACCTATTAAATATATATAATATAGATAAAATAGGCCTATTTTAGAGGAAGTTTCTATTAACTGGGCTTGTAATAGCTTTATACTCTGGTGTTAAGAAGGATAAAGCCTGGATTTCTCTTACCCTAACTACTAATATAATTAATAATAATTTATTCTAAATATAGGTAGTTAGGAAGGTAAAGACCCCTTATATATTTTATAGGTTTAACTTAAAGGGCTTTAATATTATTTAGAAGAATAATAAATCCACTTAGTTCACTACTACTATTATAAGAGACTAGTTTAGTACCTTTTATACCTATATTTATATCTATAAATCTAGTTAGAAAATTCTACTACTAATGGATAACTTCTCCACCTATACTACTAGTATTAAGGTTAACCCACTACCTACTCATATTTAAATTAAGTTCCTTCTACTTAATATAACTTTATAATTTTAATTTATAAATTAAGGGATTATTAATATATTTAAGAGCTACTACTAATACTCCTTCCTCTCTTAGATTATATAGACTTTCTTATATAATAATCTAGTAGACCTAGTAAAGTCTATTAATTTATAAATAATATTAATATGGGTATTAGAGGCCTTCTATAAGTTACTTAAGAAGAGTATAATTTAGAATTACTAGAGATACTCTTTATTAATTTTAGGCCCTTAAGCTAGTACTGATATTACTCTAGATGGCCCTAATAATTTATTAGCTCTTTTTCAGTGTGCTATAGTATTATCAGTGTTAGATAAGTCACTTCAGGAGTTTATGAACCTAGTGGACAAAAACTAGCCTCCAGGAGAGCCTTAAATGCCCAATAAGATTATAGACTTTGTGATTAAATAATATAACCTAGAACTTCTATCCCTAACTTAGGAGAACCTAGAATCCTCTAATAAGGATAAAGATATTATAAAAGAGGTTATACTACTTAAAATTATACTCTCTGAAATTCTTAATAATATTATAACCCTACTTATTATTATAGAAGAGTGGGATTTCGTGGGTATTAATAATATAGCCACATTACACCGGATCAAGGGCTGTATCCAGAATAAGCAGAGTGAGGGTGGCTAGGCCTTAATTACTAACTATTTTTACTAGTACACAGCTTAAATAGTCTTAATATAACCTTATTCTATTAAAATTTTAATATTTTAGTGTGATTTGTATGGGTTGCAATAATCAAAAGCAGGGGTCTACATATTGCATATGTCCCTCAAAATGCATGTGGGTTTGTGCCCGGATTATATGCATTAACAGGGGTTCCTACTGTACCTACCTCAGCTGTCGAATCAATACGTACCGTCTGGCCTGTGCTTGGGACCCACCGCAGCGCTGCTGGGCAAGGAACGCGAACCTGGGAACGACGGTGCAGAGGCTAAAAAAAATTGGTAGAGAAAGCTGCATCAATCCCCGATAGAGCTTCTGTCTTTCGAGATTCATTCCATCAACGAAGGAAATCCTCGCCCGTCTCCACGGCCCTTCAAACCATCAAAAATCTCTGTGAGCGCAGCATTACCACCCGAGGCGCCCTCTACAATAAGTCCGCCTGCCGCCAAAATCAGTCCTGCCTCCCAGCCTTTCCGTCCCACACTCCCAGAGCATTTCAAGATGTCCCAGCAGACGATAGTGACGGCATCAGTCGCCGCTGCCGTTACCGGCCTTTTTGGTGAGTTTGCGTCCCCGACCCGATGCGCCAGTCCACGCCGGATGTTCACCCATATCAATCGATGATCACGATGGCATCTGGGCATTGGTGGCAGGAGAGAGAGCTGTGCTTTGCTGATTGTTGCCGCCTACGCACACAGCCTACGCCGTCTACTTCGACTACAACCGCCGCAACAAGGCTGAGTTCCGCAGAGAGCTGCGCCGGAACGAGCGCAGACAGCACAAGGCGGAGAAGGAGGAGGCAGAGCAGGAGACTGTCCGCCAGAGACAGGCGATCAAGTTCGCCGTCGACGATGCCAAAGCCGAGGGCTTCCCCACCGACGTCGAGGCAAAGGAAGCCTACTTCCTGCAGCAGGTTTCCGAGGGAGAAACGCTCTCCTCAGACCGTTAGTCCCACCCCCCAATCCCTGGTCGAAAGTGTGCAAACGATCTATTGCAATTGACAAAGGAATCTGCTCAACTGACATGTTGGATTTGCAGCTACGCGCGCCGTTGAAGCTGCGCTGGCATTCTACAAGGGCTTAAAGGTCTACCCTACCCCCGGTGACCTGATTGGTATCTATGACAAGACCGTCCCCAAGGTGAGAACACACCTCATTATTCCTAAGGACCTGATTATAGCTGACTTTGTATGCAGCCTGTCCTCGATGTTCTCGCTGAGATGATCGCCTACGACTCTTCTCTCAATATTGGACAATTCACTGGTAGCGTCAACGCCAACCTGAGCGACATGCCCACCGTTGGCCTCGACTAAGACTCCAATGTTGCTTTGGAATAAAAATACCTCCTCAGACAGGAACTGTCAGAACCAACCTAGGGACCGGCAGACAGTCTCGAATGACTCCGATCCTCAAAAGACCAGCAGTCACTCCCTGACCGGCGCGATGCTGTCAACCACACACACCACCCAACTCATCCGTAATCACCCAAATAACCATAACCATCATCCTGCGAAGAGGAAAAGAAGATTCACGATGTCAATGTACAATACTTTGGCCGGCTGGGCTGTTTTGATAGAAGGTTTTGTAAGAGGAAACCATATGTATATTGACGATCCCGGCAGGACGATTAAGCATGAAAGTTAACGAATCTCACCGTTTAATCACCTTCACTGTCCAAACAGCAGCATGCGCATGCTTCGCTGTGTTGTGTCCTTGCGGAGTTCATTGGTCTTATCTTCATTCTTCCTATCCAACTACGCCTCGATTTTCCTGCCCTTTCTATCGACCCTCTCATCTCGGGGATCGAACCCGCCGTTGCCCCATGTGGCCCACTCGGGCGTCGCTTCGCCCATGTAGTCCTCTGGCTTCCAGTCGCCATCCGCTCCGCGCTCTTCCAGCAGCTCAAAGAAACGCTGGTAGTCGATGCGCGGGTGCCACTTGCCGTCCTTGTAGAACCTGTCACTTGCGAGGAGCACGCAGCAGCTGTGTGCATGCTCCGCCGCAATACCATACTTGAGGCCCTTTTCATTAAGCCTCTTTTCGAGGGCCGTTACAAACTCTGACACTTCCCAATAGAACGGGACGTTGGACATGCTCAGACCAGCATTAGACGCCGTTGAGGTGCCGCAGTACGTGACGCCCTTGATCTCCACGAAGCAGGGCAGGCCCTTCTCAACCAGCTGCGCATAGCCCTCGACCTCGTCATCGATGTTAAATCCCTTGACCAGTGTAAGGCGGAAAACGGTGCGGTGCTTGAAGCGCTTCTCCCTCAGGATATCCAGACACCTCTGGAATCTCTCCCAAAAGTCCCGGTGCAGAGGTCGATCAATTTTCCTTAACGACTCTCTGTTGGAGGCGTCGATGGAGACGTACAGCTGCGTCACGGCCTTGAGAGCGGCGAGCTGGTCGGGGTGTTGCGCATTGCAGACCAAGAAGGAAGAGATGCGCTCGGCGTGGAGCATACCCAGGAATTCGTTGATGTAGGGGTAGAAAATGGGCTCGCCGACGAGCGACAGAGCACAATGGCGTATCCTCATTGCCTCGGCGAATCTTTCCGCTCTGACGCCGGGAACGCCGCGGAGCATCTTAATCTTCTTGTAGTGGTTCGCCTTGACGCCGTCAAAGATGAGCTTGGGCGGGTCGACGACCCAGCGCCAGGTCGTACCGACGGGGTTCGTGCCATGGCGCCAGCAGAAGACGCACTTGTTTGAACATGACAGCGACGGTGTGGTTTCCATGCACTGATGAGAGTTGATGCCGTAGAAGGAGTATTTGTAGCATGAGCCGCGGCCGCGCAGTGCGGATTTTGTCCAGCGGCAGATCTTGACACCGGAGTGCGAGCCGACGATGGAGTAGCCTTGCTTGGTGAGGGAGGCGTAGGTGGGCGAATTCTTGGGCACCATCTCCTTTGCGCCTTGCATGGGGGTCTTCTTGGTCGTCGCAGTCTTTCCGTAGGTTGTAAAGTCGACGGCGATGGGCACCGCGTTCGGCTTTGCGTCAACGTCAGGATTGGAATTCTTCATGATGCGACCGAGGTCCTCCACATCGACAATGTTCTTGCGGTTCTTGAGCTTCTCCGGCTTGGCCTCGGAGTCCTCGATCAGAACCTCGTCATCATCCTCTGCTGCGGACTCGTCATCGCTTTCCTCAGGTGCGCCGCTTCCAGGGAGACCCTCGCCCAAGCTGCCAGTTTTGGCCACCATACCGAGGACGTCTACGACACCCTCGGACCATTCAGACAGCCTCTTGACGTAGTCTCTCTTTATGTCACCCATTCCGACGGGGAAGGCCCTCTTTCGGCCGGTTAGCTTGGCCATCCACTTATCAACCTCCTTAGCCTGGAAACAGAACCCTTCGTCTTCCGTCGGCCAACCCTCTCTGTCTCCAAAACCAAACACAGAGTAGCCGAGTAACGAGGACAACGGAGCAGTATCGATGCGGAAATCATGGTGCGTCTCCTGGAGATGCTCCAGAAAAGTGTCATTGATTGTGTCGATGTTGTAACTAGGCAGCAGGAAGAGGTAGAAGAGCTCAGCTGGTTCCTCGGACTTGGGCGGCGTGATAAAGTAGTCGTCGAAATCGACCTCGGCAAGATCAAGAACTTCGGGAACCATAAAAGAGCAACCGGTGTCCAAAGCTGTCTTCTGGAGCTCCTTTTCCAAGCGCTCGGCATAGTCCTTTGCGATCTTGGGCGTGTTGGCGGTGATGCTCGAGATGAAGATTAGAGGCCGTATCGTCCGCGCGAGGCCCTCGCCATTCTTGAGCTCCTGGGAAGGTCGCTTGAACAGGCCGCCCTTGATCCTTTTCGGACCGTTGGATTTGGGCGCCTTCGAATCGACCCCAGGACTCAGCTTCGCATCCTCCTTTTCGTCGAAAGGTTTAGATTGTGGCTTCGGTTTTAACTCGGGTTGTTTGTTGTTCAGCACTTCGGGGAACGCCTTGAGATCGCCTTTCTCTTCGAGGCCGCGGAGATAGAATCGCAAGATGAGCAGGCCAAATGCAGTGAACAAGATCACCGGTATGCGAACTTGCTGCCACACATCGTGAAAACCTGACAACGAAAGAATCAAAAGTTAGCGCGGAAATGCACACGGGGAAGAAGACGCGACGTCCAATGCAATTCTCTTCACTTACTGTTCAACGCGGACATGAAGCCCGGCTGCTCAAGAGGTAGAGTCATGATCGACTCGGGAAAATGAGAGCAGCAATGCTCAAGTTCGAGCTTTTAAGCTGTGTTGTCTCAATTCGAAGAAGTTGAGGCGCATGGATTGGTGGGGTGTGGATTGGACTACAGCCACTGGGCGATACCGCAATTGCAATTCTTATTCCGACTTTCCCAGCGCCTGGACTTGGAGGGTGGTGGTGCCCCGCAGGAGAATTTTGGAGGCACTGCACCTCATCAACCCCGCCATTAGCGAGCGTCATCCAGAATACCAACCCTGCCACCTGCCAAACCCATCCTTGAATTTGTGCGAAGTGAGAAGCCGCCCACGGGTTGCGGATCCCCGTTAAGATGAGGTAATGATGCTATTGCAAAGCAATGGATCATCTAGGTGAATGAAAGCACATTGAGTCACAACTAAGTCCCTTCAATATCGAGACCCTGCCACACAGAACACATGCGGCGTCACAGTACGCCTCCGGATCAGTTGGTCGACTGAGTGATGAGAAGAGCCGGACTCCTAGGTGCAGCCGCAATCGCACGTCTTGAACATTGCGTTTTCGATGTTACGAGCCAATATTTCTGTACATAAATATCGATGAAGCATCAGTACCGCAGCCAAGACTCTGCGACCATTAGGCAGGAAGCGAATCATATTTCCCCAGAAATGGCTTAGTGGAGAGTCTTTGTCGCAACCAGGAGCCAAAGATGGCGAGCGTAAAACCCCACCAGCCCATGCTAAACGGAACCTTCTGCATGGTTGCAATGCTGACGAGAGTGAACGACAGCCATACTAGTGCGAATCCACACAAGATGATGGCGAGGAAAATGCCTAGGAAATACAGGATCTCTCCGCCATGGACAGCAATCGGTGCAGAGGCGTTGAACGCTTTGTTTGGGGCAATAATTTGAGAGACACCTTGTCAAGCTGTTAAATGGCAAAACCTCCCAGGCCTAAGGGCCCGATCGGCAGGAAAACAGATACTATGGCCTCCTTCGACGGGAGACTATGAATGGTCAGGCGGTGAAAATATAGCGCGAGGACCATGCCTGAGAAGCAAAACCCGATGCTCCAAAGGATGTAAGACGTGATGAGCGTGATGAACATATGGTCTGGGTTGGCTAAGGCCTCAGCGACGATCCCACCCATCGACGATGCGACTACAGCCGGAACGATGAAAAGCAAACCACTTACTTATATAATAACCGGCACCGTGATGCATGTCGCTAGAGACAACGCGGCGTCCAGCCACCAGAAGCCCCATGCCCAAAACATCACCCATTCACCTCACGCTGGGGCACACATAAATACCATCGTGTTGATGATAGCTTGGAAGACATGAGATTAGCACATATTCTCCAGTAACACTTATGGAATTGGAAACATATCCGCGATCCCCATGGGATAACAGCCGAGAAACATGGACTGCGCCGGGTGTATGACCATTGCCTTCCATATTTCGGGGTACAATGCATAGCGCAAAATTGTAATGACTGTGAACATCGTGAAGAGACCGACGTCGAGGATGAAGAAGGCAATGGCACATCCGTGAGATACCCAATCGGCGTTGCGTGGCAGGTCGTGGAGGAGGATTGACACAACGCCCGTGCCCATAGTTACGGTGAACCATCTGGAATTGAGGGTTAAAGATCGATCGCCAATGAGTAGTCGCTATGACTTAAGGCTGTGTGAAGTTTCTGATTATCTTTCACCAGCCAACATCCTCCCCACAAGGCTGACAGGGAGTTGCCTCGCCATTGGATCTTCTAACTGCGTCCGTATCTAGAAACGTTGGCGAGGAAATAGTTCTTGTTTTACTAACAGAGGTGGCCATCGTACCGAGTCGCAGGATTTCGTGAGAGAAAATGATGCAGCTCCAATTGCGAAATCAAAAGTTGTTGTCAGTTTACATTCCCATCACACAATGTTTCCAAGGAAATTTGGATCCGTAGTGGCGATATTTTTCTGAGTTTCGTGCTAGCTGATCAATCCTTTCTTCCATTCAATGTGAGTAACTACCAGATACCTTAGGTACCTTACAGACGAACCCTCTCTGGAAGCCCGCCCCACAGCACACCACTCAGCTGACTCCCCCAGCCTAACGCTGCGGCCATCAACTTGGAATTAGCACCTGAGGGTTGTGATCACCTAAGTCCGTTGATTCAAGAAAACACAATAACCCCATGAACTGCAACGAGCATGCGCGCATGATGCACATAGACCGTACGGTTTGCAATCAACTAGAGCTTGCCGCCGCGAAACTCTAACAAGACCTATTTCGTCTTATGTGAGACCATCTGACCAGGAAGGCTTCGGGCCGCCCGCCGCCTATCGCCGGCTTTGCAAGGATCCCACGACAAAGCAGAGGTCCCCATTTTTAGAGGAGCTCGTCCACCAACGAGAAAATGCTCGCCGACCAAAGCATGCCCGCAGCGCCAGCACTGTGTCCAGACTATCCTGTCTCAGCAAAAAAGATCTAGGGTCTGACAGGCGACCCGACCCACTGTCCGAGGTCGGAACAACTGGTCATTCCGTGAATCCCGCTCATTTTCCATCAGGGAATGAGGTGCAGGCCTGTCCCGGTGACCGACCGGGACGGGACAATCGCATCACCGCAGAGAGCCAAGACCTTCAAACCCCGCACGTCGACGTCTATTCTAATAAACTTGAACCATCCTGAGTATCAACCAGTACCATTGAATAACACCACAACCGTAGCCATGGCCCTCGACATCCTGACCAAGATCACATCTGCCTTCGGGCACGAATCGAGGAGCGATAGCAACCGGTTCAATGAGCTCGTATTGGCATTGAAGGAGGCCCTTGGCCCGTCGTCGGGGTTAGACTCGGCTGACGTCGACGTCAAAGAATTAATGAAGCTGATGGAGGAGTACAGCTCGACAGAGCGCGAATGGTTGCAGTTTGCCTTCGCGGAGGAGAGTATGGGATACACCAGGAACCTGGTCGACGAGGGCAACGGCAAGAGCAACCTCGTGAGTACTGTCCACGACTTCGCGATTAACCTCGATGCTGACGGTTGGCACAGCTTGTGCTTGTCTGGTCTCCAGGTAAGGGCAGTCCCATCCACGACCACGGCAACGCCCACTGCCTGATGAAAATCCTGAAGGGCGACCTTACCGAAATCCGATATGCCTTCCCAGAGGGCGCCGGGGAGAAACCGATGGAAGTAATCTCTCAAAGAACACACAAGGAGAATGCGGTGGCATACATGGCAGACGAACTTGGCGTCCACCGAGTCTGCAACAGGGGCAGCGACTTCGCTGTCTCCCTTCACCGTAGGCACCGCTTCATCGTTATGGCTGAAGCAACTTTGCTGACCAGGTCCATAGTGTACACTCCTCCCAACGTCGCCAAGGGAGGATGTAATATCTTCGATGAGAAGACGAGCAAAAGCAGTCATGTAGCCAAATGCGGCTACTATTCGGCGTATGGCCGCCGACTGCCGAAGCAGTGATAGATGGGGTCCCGATGGTGTCGTATTTTGTGCTGGGCGTTTGCTTTTCTTTCCTTTCCTGGCTTTCGACGATGGCTCGACATCGAATCGTCCTGTTTGATGTACGAGCGAGCATGCGGATAACCGAAAGGCGCTTGTCGGTAGACTGATGATTGATGATGGTATGAAGGCTCTATTCACCTCAGAGTGGATAGGCGCCAACGAGGAGTTCAACCTGCCGCCTTTCTGTGTGGTTTTTGGGCGCCAGAAGATTCAACAGAGAATTTGCCTGAAACAACAAAATTGTAGCCAAATAAGGTGTAAGAAGGAGCAAGAAATCGTCGTGCGCCAGAAACCACCCATAACGGGCCCCGAGGCGGATCACGTGAGATGTCGTGATTTTGCAATCGGTGGTGATTGGCCCAGTTGCCCCTCTGTCACGATTGCGTGCTCAACTGACACACAGCCACGAGGGCAGGACGGGACGGGAGCGTGAGGCGGGGCGGGGCCCGGTGCACAGGGCCCGGGGCGGGCAAGCTGGGTATCTAAAATAGTGTTTGTAAATGCATAGGGAAGAGTGCAGCATTTGTTCGTATTATAGTTAGAATTTCTGGTGGCTGGGTCCCTATATGGATACTCGGTACAAGTACCTCGGCTCCAGTCTCAAGCCACCGCACCTGAGCCACACAAGCTGCCCTCATTCAGCAATCGGAAAATCCCTGCGTCGATCGTGCCCCAGAAGCACAACAAGATACGCGAGACGCGTCTTCCGTGACTGGAGCTTTCCTGAGAGGACCGTCTTTCTGGTACGCTGGATTTGGGAACGTTCGGTACCGACCTTTGAATCTGACCAGATCTGACGAAGCTCCGATTCACATCCATCATTGCATGTACCAATCCCAATCGGGCAAGCCGACACCAATATTGGGGGCCCCAGACACTAAAGATGGCACCGAGAAAGCGCGGTCCTGATGTTATCGACCTCGTTAGCAGCGGGGATGAGAATTCATCGGCACCGCCGCCGAGGAAGAGGATGGCCGGAAATCGATCGGTGTCTCTGAGGCAGACGAACGGTGCCTGGTTCGCGGGAAGTCAGCCGTATAACATGCAACGGTCGGCTGGCTCTAGCTCGTACACCGGCGCGTCGTCTCAAAATGCTTCCTTCTATGACCGGGAGAGCGATGCTGACCTAATCGACCTTACACAAGCTCCCGACGGTCCACCACTCGAGCTTTATGGAAACCTCGGTATGAAGATTAACCCTCGTTCATTTTTATGAGACCTCATTTCCTATCCTAGATACCAAGATCGTCGGAGTGCGGTACTACAACGGCTACGCTTCACAAGGAGAGGTTGTCGTCTGTCTGCGAGAACCAAGTAACCCAGTAGGTCTCGCTCTTTTCTGTGATTGTGCATCTGGACTGATCAAGCGCAGTACGATCATAATGCCATCCGTGTTTGCAATGTCATGGGAGTCCAGATTGGACACCTCCCACGCAAAGTAGCTGAGAAGCTAGCCCCATACGTGGTATGTGCCATACCTAACACCCATTGAGCTCATATTAATGTGCGTTAGGATAATGATGACATCGCACTGGAAGGTACCCTGACGGGAGAAAAGGGCGTATTCGACTGTCCTGTCCGCCTGCACATGTTCGGACCCAGCAATCCAACGCAGAGGGCGCAGCTGGAGGACAAATTGAAGAGGGACAAGCTATTGAAAGCCACTGAACTTAAGAAGACAAGAGCTGAGGCCGAAGCCCAGAGAAGGATGTTGGGCATTAAGAACTCCCACTCAACAGTCGGACTCAGCGGCCCTCAAGCCGAACCTGAGGTTTCTCTCGAACAGCTGACACAAGCAAGTCAAGCTATGCAGGCTCACAGTCGTGGAGATGCCGTCAAGTCTCTTGCTGTTGACGAAGACACTCTGGCTGCCATGCCAATGGCTGAGCAGCCAGCCCTGCTCCAAGCCCAGCTTCTACCATATCAGCTGCAGGTTTGTTACTTTCCTTGGGACTCACATCTTCTGTACAAACTAACAGCTGCGTAGGGTTTGGCATGGATGACTTCGAAAGAGAACCCACAGCTTCCGCCGAAGGGTTCACCGGAGAGTGTTCAGTTGTGGAAATGGATGCCAAATGGACGTGAAATGTGCAACATTGCGACCAACTTCCGCGTATCGGGGCAGCCAAAACTACTCTCCGGCGGCATACTTGCTGACGATATGGGTCTTGGTAAGACACTGCAGGTCATCAGTCTCATTTTGACTGGTGGCCCTGGAACAACCCTCATCGTAGCCCCGTTAAGTGTCATGAGCAACTGGGAACAGCAAATGCGCAAGCACGTCAAGCAGAATTATCTTCCAGGCATTTACACATACCATGGCGCCAACAAAGGCAGCAAGAATGAACTAGCTAGGCATCAAGTCGTCATCACGAGTTACAATACGCTAGCCATAGAGGGTGCCAAGAGTAACTCGACATTGATGAGCATGAGCTGGAGGCGAGTTGTTCTTGATGAAGGCCATACAATCAGGAACGCGAAAACGAAGGCTGCTATTGCAGCCACCAAGGTCAAAGCAATGTCTCGCTGGGTTCTCACAGGAACTCCAATGTCAGTACCAATAAATTCGCACGAGGCATATGGACTTGCAAACATATTTTGGGCAACTCCAGCTAACATTGCACAGCATCAACAACATCAAAGACTTCCAGTCTTTGCTGCAATTCCTTGGCATAACCGGAGGTGTTGAACAGCCCGCCATCTTCAACACAGTTATCGCCCGACCTCTGTCCATGGGCAATGACGCAGCCGAGACACTGCTGGAGCTGCTTATGCGAGACCTATGTCTACGACGCAAGAAGGACATGAAATTCGTCGACTTGAAGCTGCCGCCAAAGACGGAATACGTGCATCGTATTCAATTCAGACCTGATGAGAAGAACAAATATGAAGCACTGCTGTGAGTGCGTCACTTATTATCGCGGATTCCCGTGCTGACCAGGAGACTAGAAACGAAGCAAAGGGGGCCCTCGAACAATTTCAACAGGGCGAAAAGGCTGGAAAGGGCCAGTTCCAAAGCGTCCTGGAGCGACTCCTTCGACTAAGACAAGTGTAAGAGTGCCTCGGACGAGAAACAGGTCACTAGCTCACGTTGTTTCAGGTGCAATCACTGGACTCTCTGTCGCCAAAGGATTGACGATCTGCTAAAGGTTCTTGAGGATCAAGCTGTTGTGGCCTTCAACCCCGAGAATGTGAAGATTCTGCAAGAAGCCCTGCGCCTCTACATCGAGACGCAAGAGGACTGCGCAGTCTGCCTCGACACGCTGAGCCAGCCTGTCATCACTTACTGCAAGCATGTCTTTTGTCGTGGCTGTATTTCCAAGGTTATTCAAACACAGCATAAATGCCCGATGTGCCGTAACCAACTCGAGGAAGAGGCACTTCTTGAGCCAGCTCCTGAGGCCGGTGAGGAAGTAGGCGATGGCTTCGATGCCGACGCCAAGAGTTCCAAGACGGAGGCTCTTCTCAAGATCCTTCAAGCGACTAGCAAGGATTCCAAGTCCAAGATTGTCATATTCTCGCAGTGGACCTCGTTCCTGAACATCATCCAAAACCAGGTTGCCGAAGCGGGATACAAGTACTGTCGCATTGATGGCTCCATGACGGCAGCCAAGCGAGATGCAGCCATTGAAGCCCTCGACCACGATCCTGACACTCGTGTCATGCTAGCCAGTTTGGCAGTCTGCAGCGTCGGTCTTAACCTAGTATCTGCGGACACGGTTATCCTCGCAGACAGTTGGTGGGCGCCGGCTATTGAAGACCAAGCTATCGATCGCGTGCACCGGTTGGGCCAGAAGCGGCCCACCAACGTGTGGCGACTAGTCATGGAAGATAGCGTTGAGGAGCGGGTGCTGGACATCCAGCATGAGAAGCGAACACTTGTGGGGAAGGCGTTCAAGGAGAAGAATAAGGGGAAGAAGACCCAGGAAACTCGTATGGCAGATATCCAGAAGTTGCTTGGTTGAGTAGCGTTCCCGATGAGGGAGATCGGCAGGGGTTGCTGAGGTCTGAACGAACAGCAGTCGTTCGCAAGATACCCATCCATTGATTCAAGCTTTATGCCGAATTTGCACGAGAGTTTGGATGGGGTGCAGAATCTCGGTTATGGGCACGGAATGAGCGTGATGGAATGGCTGAGAAATATTCCTGTGTCTTCAGCGGGTGTTGATGCAAAAAATAGAGTTTGTGGGAAGGAAAAAGAAGACGGTAAACAATCAACATTCATTGCCCAGTAACTGATTATCCCCCGCCAATTCCATTATTTTCTTTCAGCAAGCTCCCGTGCGCTTAGGTGGGTAAGGTAATTACCTCAGAGGACGGGATGGGCGGGATGCCCCACCTCCTTTCTGTTTTGATGGGTAATTACCACTCACGGGATTGTACACAGACCAGACGCGAGTTTTGACGATGTGCTGGCGGCGGTCAACACTTAAATGACACACCCACCTCGCCTGACGTATTCGGACTGGACCCTGCCACCCTACCCTGTCAATACGGGAAACCGAAAGTTGACTGAACAAGCAAAAACAACATCCTTCCGAGCCCTTTTCTCGATACCTAAAAAAATATTTTATTCGACCTGAGCCTGCAACGCTGCCAGATTCTGCACAATCCATGGGACAGGCGCCTAAGCCATGGCCTCTCCATACAATAGAGTGCCATCGCGGCGTCAATCGACATTGAACACACCAACCGATGCCGATAAGGACCTGTCGCATTCGCTGAAGCAGCTGTCTCTGTCGACTGGCTCATCTTCAAGCAATTCGCCTCGCACGCCGAGTGCCCTGTCGCCTCTGAGACCAGCCGTCAATAGGGCATCTCCCGGCCCGGTGCTGAGTCCTCGTCTGCCATCCCGGAGCCCCTCACTCGCGAGAGAGCTGTCCCGGTCCCGATCCTCCACTCCGACCCTGCAGCAGCGATCTGCAACACCGACTCTCCAGCGGAAGACATCCACGAGTTCTCTGCATTCTTTTAGCGGTCCCTCGAGCCGAACCCCTAGCCGGGCGCCTTCACGGCGCACGAGCATGGCACATGCCTCTTCGCCAGTCGTCAAATCGCCTCTTCGAACGAGTCCCCCTGAATGGATCAAGCCTCCACCTACGGCGAACACGATTGCTCGTGATTACTTTAAGACAGAGCTGGCAACGCATCACTCTCCCCTCTCGACGCTGGGGACGGAGACAGTCGTTATTTTGCACGATGCTTGCTACGGACATCGTTTCTCTCGGCCAAAAACCTCGAAGGCAGCCCTGAGCACCATCGTCGAGCGCCCAGAGAGAATCAAGGCCGGCGTACTTGGTGTAGCCATGGCGTATGTGCGACTAGGAGAGCGACACTGCGACGGCTCCTACCCTCTTCACCCGAGTCTAGATCCCACGACTATCCCCAACATCCCTTTCCGCATTTACAAAACCGACCGCAGGTTGCCTCTGACTTCTCAGGCCGTGACCAATGTGCATGGCACCAAATGGATGGAGGAACTGAAGTCGATGTGCGAAGTCGCGGAGGCAAAGCTGTCGATGGGAGGCAAGGAGCTTCAACGACCAGAAGTGAACCGTGGTTTGGACGGGCCTCCAGCCAAGTTTCATGAAGGAGACCTATACCTCTGTTCGGAGTCGCTGGAAGCTTTCGAGGGTGCGCTGGGCGCCGTGTGTGAAGCAGTCGACAGGGTTTTTACTTCTGGCCCACGACGTGCATTCGTTGCAGTGCGTCCGCCCGGACATCACTGCTCAGCCTCTTATCCGTCGGGCTTCTGCTGGGTCAACAATGTCCACGTTGGCATCATGCATGCCATTCTCAACCATGGCTTGACACATGCTGCCATTATTGACTTCGATCTTCACCACGGCGACGGCTCGCAAGCGATTGCATGGGCGCACAACTCGCGAGGTGTAAACATGGCCAAGAACGCAGCTGCCTGGAAGAAGGCCTCCATCGGCTATTTCAGTCTACACGACATCAATTCGTACCCTTGCGAATTGGGTGACGAAGAGAAGGTCAAGAATGCAAGTTTGTGCATCGACAATGCACATGGCCAGAATATGTGGAATGTCCATTTGGGATCGTGGGATTCGCAACAGGAGTTCTGGGACCTGTACGAGTCCAAGTACTCAATTATCCTCGAGAAGACGCGTAGCTACCTCAAAACTCAATCAGCTCGTGTTCGCGCCCTCAATCTGCCACCGAAGGCGGCAGTTTTCTTCTCGGCAGGTTTCGATGCCAGCGAGTGGGAGACCAAGGGCATGCAGCGTCATAACGTGAATGTTCCTACCGAGTTCTACGCCCGCATCTCCCAAGATGTTGTTAAGCTTGCTGCTGAGGAAGGCTTGAGCGTTGATGGTCGTGTCATCAGTGTCCTCGAGGGAGGCTACAGCGATCGTGCTCTTTACTCCGGCATATTCAGTCATCTGAGCGGACTTTCTGGCGACCAGACAGTTGTGGAGACTACTCGAGGTCGTTCTTCACTAGGATATGAAATGGGACAGAAAATAGGGGCAATTCGGGAAGGCCAACCGATTTCAGAGAAGGACCCTTCTGCACCTTCATTGCATCCGTACAACCCGACTTGGTGGGCGGCTTCGGAGTTAGATGAGCTCGAAGTGGCCATGGGCAATCGCCCAGCGAGCCCGCGGATGATACGACAAGTAACGCCAGGGAACTACTCGACGCCTACGGCAGCATCTATCGGTAAGGCCGTTGATCCTACTAGGTTGAGACGCATGGCTTCCGGGCATGGCGTAGCTTATTCGCGGCCGCCTACGCCACCTCCTCCCGACGTACACTGGACTACCGCAGCACATGAACTGAGCAGACTTCTGATTCCATCGGATCGCCAAGTTGACAGCTGCAAACCTGAAGACCTGAACGCGGAGGCGACGAAGGCGCGCAGAGATCGTCAGTCGATTCTCAACCCTGATCTTGTCCCACCCGCACCTCCGCCACCTACTCCGCTCGAAAGGCCGACTTCTCGCATGTCTTTACGGGAGCGCAAGCCTGTCACTTATGCAGAGGAGGACGATAAGCAGTCCAAGAACAGGCGCAGGACTGTCGTCGGTGGTCCTGCGCTCTCGACAGACAAGGTCAGCTATCTATCTCACACCCTACTTCATCTAGCTAACCTACTTGTCAGGCCACTGCCCGAGGCATCGCATCGGAAGCCAAACGCCCAGGTCGACGCCTTAGTGCTGCGTCTTCCGTGGTTTCTGCTGCACCTACAGTGCAATACGAAACCAACGGTGGTCCTCGTCCCGACACATCAATGACTGTTCGCCCTGATACGTCAATGACCATGCGGCCCGAAACCTCTATGGCTATTCGTCCAGAGTCCTCGATGAGCGTGAGAACGCAGGCTGGTCCATCTTTGACCGTCAAGAAGACGCGAGCTCCGGTCATTAAGAAGGAGGTTCCCAAGAAAAAGGCTCCCAAGAACACGAGAACAGTGAAGAAGCCTGCGTTGCCAGCGAAGACCACCTCTACGCAGACCAGTCAAACCTCTCAGCCTATAACCGGCCCGGCTGCTACCCCTGAAGACGACATGGACAAGCTCACCGCTGGTATGAAGAAGATCAAGATCAACTTAATTACCAAGACTCAGAAAGAAGAGCGGGCCAAAGCTGCACAGGCTGCACAGGCCGCGCAATCTATGGCGTCGTCGCCGCCCGTCGTTGAAGAGGCGCCTGTTGAGCAGCCAGCTACCTTTCAAGAGGCAACAACGACTCTCGTGATTGAACAAGCTCTTGTCCAGCAACCCCCCGTCTTCCAAGAGCAGAAGTCGAGCACCCCAGCTTCGGTTGAGGAGATAGTCTCAACAGTACCGCCTCAAGTCGTTACTCCGCCTCGGGAGGAGCCTATCGCCACTCCTCCCAAAACTGAGCCCGTTGCTACGCCGCCAATGGAGCCGATAAACCTGTCTGAGTTTGATTACATGTCTTCACCTGATCCGTTGGCACCAACGCCCAAAGTCTCGAAGTCCACCATTGAACAGATGCCCGGAATCTCAATCCCGAATCCTCTCCAGGTAGAGCTGCCCGCGAGTTCACCTAAAGCTTCTCCGGCAGTGAAAATATCCTCTGGCTCGGATGTCTTCATCAACTACCAGCCCGAGGGTCCGGCGCCTGTGACAATGACTTCCCAGGAGCCGTTGAAGTGGTTGCCGCCCGATACAAACACACCCGCCAAGTCACCGGCAAAATCGCCAAGCAAGGTATCACCACCGAAAAAGTCGCCGACAAAGCCATCGTCGGCCAAGTTATCGCCGCCTAGAGCCTCCTTGTCCAGGGCCCCGGTAGCCAAAATGAAGCGGGCTGACCTTCCTGTCTTCACCTCGACTTCAGCCATACCATTCGCTCAGCCGAAGAAGACCGGTTCCCCAAAGCCTAGAGTGGAGTCGGCTGTGAAGCCAGAGCAAGAGGAGTCAGCCAAGTCCGTCTGGGAGATTCCCGAGACGCCGCAAAAGTAGAGTGGTTGCTACAAGATGTTGGGAAAAACCTGTGGCTCCTCATATGATATTTGTCGAAGGCCCATCGAGACTTGGGTTCTCGTGAAAACACTTAATTGTTGAGAAACGTACCTGTTTTTCTCTGGACTGTTTCCCTTGCGTCACTTTAAAAAGCCTTGCGTTTACGGATTTGACCCGCACGCCCTCAAAGGCTTGGAGTCTGCCGTCATGATACCCTCCCCGTCCGAGTTGGTCTTTTTTGTCTGCTTCAGTTCCCAATTCATGTACTTTACTTGTAATCACCTCCGTACCAAGTAGAAGCAATCGACATTTTCTCGCTATATCCTACAGAAGTAAGGCATCGATCCCAGTGACAAAAGATGAATTCCCGCGGTACCGGAAAGCCTAATCCGTGTAGCGTGTTTGGATTTCTCAGTCATGGGTGCCCTTGGACACGCGAACCTTGGCACGCGGAAGGGATGTGATACGGAATTGTGCGCGTCAACGTGGACGGATCAACGTCAGCGATTTGCTGCGGCCACCCGTCGGACCCGAAAAATTGTTTGGCGGTGGGGTTTCCAGCGTTCGGCTTCGGCTTTGGAGGGGCACCAGCGTCGCAGCGTCGCATTCCCCTTCCCAGAATCGGACTGACCTCATATCATCCACTGATTGGCGATACATACTCTGAGCATTCCTAGGATCCGATTGAGGGCGTGGAGATATAACCATTGAGTGTGTTTTCTGGTCTAGAGGGGATTGGTTTCTCCGTCCACTCTCAAGGTGCCTTCAAAGTTCAAAGGTCTCTCACTCGTTCGCGACGTCATAGCTTTTTGACTCCCCAGGTTTCCGGCGCCCTCTGGTTCGTCTCATCTCATCTCACTTCACCTCACTTTTCATTTTCACTTACACAGACACGCTTCTCACAATGGCGTTCACGATGCACTCCCACTCGGGGCAGTTCTGCCCCGGCCACGCAAGAGATCAGCTGGAAGCCATCATTCAGCATGCCATCAGCATAGGCTACAAGACGATGGGATTGACGGAACACATGCCCCGCCTCGATACGTCAGATCTCTATCCTGAAGAGGTACCTCAAAACATTCTAATCTTCATGTGCCCATGTTTCTCACTACTGAGGACATGAGCTTTCATTGATGGACACAGCTAACGCAACAAACAGCTCGAAGAGGGCAACCCCGAACAATCCCTCGCAGTCCTCACCCCCCGCCACGAAGCCTATCTCCTGGAAGCTCAACGTCTCCGCGAAAAGTACGCTTCCCAAATCGACCTCCTCATCGGCTTCGAGGGCGAGTGGTACCGGCCCGCCTACGGCCCTTTCATCAAGTCTCTCGCCTCGCACCCGGCCGTCGACTACTTCATCGGCTCGCTGCACCACGTCAACGCCGTGCCCATCGACTACAGCCGCGAGATGTACATCGACGCCATGAACACCACGGGAGGCAACGAGGAGAACATGTATGAGCGATACTACGACCAGCAGCACGAGATGCTCACCGCGCTAGAGCCCAGGGTCGTCGGACACTTTGACCTGATCAGGTTGATGAGCGAGGACCCGGCGCGGGACGTGAGGAGGTGGAAGGGCGTTTGGGAGAAGATCCTTAGGAACCTGGAAGTTGTGAAGGGTTATGGTGGCCTGTTGGAGTGCAATAGTAGCGCGTTGAGGAAGGGGCTTGCGGAGCCGTATCCGTGTCGGGTCATCGCTGAGGCGTGGCTCGGTATGGGCGGGCGATTCACCTTTTCCGACGACAGTCACGGTATTGCGCAGGTTGCGACGAATTATAAGCGCAACCTGGACTATCTGGAGAGCTTGGGTGTGAAGGAGGTGATCACTTTCGAGCGGGGCCCGGTCGAGGGCGTAAACGGGGATGCGAAGTCGATTTTGAGGGAGAAGGCCGTAACGTTGGGTGTTTTTAGAGAGAACTTCAACTAAAAAAAGAAGCCCGAAGATAGGTTTTTAGATGATAGATTAGATTTAGATGATGGATGACACTAAATACCTGCTCATGAAGATAAAGATTCGCATGAAAAGTTTCCCTTCTTTCAAGCTCACAACTTGCCGGGCTATCTTGTCGAGCGACAGTAATGAGGCAATTACCCTCTTTCCGCACTAAGAATAGAGTTAGTCTTGTCCAACTGTTGCGGCAGCTACGCTCAGCTTTGATCAATCGGATCGGGGAACATTGGCAACTCATCCCATCGGCACGAGACATCTTGATGCAACGATCGACAAATGCACATATTAGCTTTCAAGCCATATACACATAGACCAATATTCACAGGCTCTGAAGCAAAGCCCGGGTTGAGGTCTGAACGTGCTGGGCCTCCTCACTTTCAAAATCGCCAGCTTCGTCGCAAGTCCACGAGAACCAAGACTTCGGCAATTCTCGCCCCCCAAAAAAGAAAGACAGCAACCTGATCTCAGATACAAACCATACCTGAAAGAGTGTGGCAACATCGGTGACCGAAAACCCCTCACACTGTGCCTGCACGCGCGAAACTCATCGAGCCCTCCGTAGAATTATCACCAAACTCTTCGACAGCAAAAATCACGACAAGATGAAGCTTTCACAACGAAAAAAGAATGACCCCAACCCGATTTGAACGGATAACCTTTCGATCTGGAGTCGAACGCGCTACCGTTGCGCCATAGGGCCTCTTGGTGCTTCCGGAATTGTCCGAATGCTGTGTTGGCGATTCAGCTGCGCAAGCGACCTATTGTGGTGAGAAATCGATTGAGGTGGGGGGATTTAGGATCCACCAGACACGAATGCATTTCAAAAGGTTGAGTCGCTCTGCATGCGCGATTCGCAATCACCCAGAGTACGAGTCATGTGCGGAAGACCTGACGTTGGTAAACTGCAGGGGCGGCATGGGTATCTTTAGTTGGTCACACTCTGGCATGTTCTCGATTCGCATGAACCCAGTTCACAGGGTCCAACGACGGTTTTGATTTCCATCATTGATTGTATCTAGAGGTGTGTTTGCGGGGCTGAGAACCAGCACGGCCTGTACCTCACCTTACCCCCCCGCAAAAGCTAACCTTACCCCCCTCCACTTTTAGCCACTTATACCACAGCAAGTCATATATTATCCATAAATTTTATATAATCTAAATTATTAATTTTAGCCCCTTAGGCTATAAATTGTGAACTAACTAATTATTATTAAATTATAATTAAATTATATTTAATATATAATTAAGCCTCTATTTTACCTTAATTAATAACTCCTCTATTATTACTACTATTATACTTATTAATACTATTATTATTAATAATATTAAGGGTCTTAGTAGTATTATATAGCTAGCTTATATAGTACTAAAATTTACTACTACTATTATTACTAATAATATTCATAGTAGGCTTAATATAAGGCTCCCTAATTACCTTAATATAGGTATACTCTATAGAAATAAAGTTATAATAAGCTAAATATATTAGAAATATATTTAAAGTAAATTAGAGTAGTAATATATACTAATAGTAGGGTATTTATAGAATTTATAAGAGTAAGATTATTTATTAATCTTAAAATAAGACTAGTCTTATAAAGCCCTAATAATTATATTCTAGGTAGTATTCTTAGACTTCTTATAAGAAACCTAAATTAGAAGAGACTATATTATATTAGTATTATATTTAAAGTATATTTTAATAATAGTTTATATAAGTACCTCTTTCTCCTCCTAGTACTTAAAAAACTTATCTCCCTATATTGCGAGATTAAATTTCACTATAGTATTCTACTTCTTATACTTAAAAAACTTTTCTATATTCTTAATATTCTTTATTAAATAAATAAATTATTATTCTAGGGTTAAGAGTAAATTAAATACCTAATATATTAAATATATATTCTTAATATATTCTAAAGAATACTTATACTTCCTATTTCTTATATTTATTACTCTTATAAAGTATTTAAATATTTACTTTAGCCTTAGGGAGAATAAATATAATAGACTATTAATAATTAAGAGTAATATAATTCTAATTAAAAGTAATAGTATTAATTTAACCCTAGATAAATTAGTTATTTAAAAAGACTAAAGATTATATTAGTAATTATAATATATTTTAGTTATATTCTATATATAATTAAATTTAACTTTTTATTAGTTTATAGCCTAATTACTAGGACCTTTTTAGTTCTTCTTAGGGTTAATTAAGATAGGAATATTATACTCTTTAATACTATGGATTCCTAAAATATAATAGGTAAAGGACTATGTATTCTTAAATTAATACTATTTTAATTATATTAGAAGTATATTAAAGAGATACTTAGAAGATACCTTATATTATAAGGGTAGAAGTTAGGAATAGGATTATTCTTAGTATAATTCTAGTAATAAAAGATTTTACTAGGGAAAATTATAAGTTAATACTTTTATTAAGTAAATTATTAATTAGGCTATAATATAGTAAGAATATAATTAAGTTATATTCCTTATTTCTTTAGTAGAATTTATATTAGGGCTACTAATAATTTAATAACTAAGGGTATTAATAGGTTAAATAAGTTGGGCTTTATACTAGGTGGAGGGATTAGCCTAAATAAATTATATTAGAATTATAAAGGAATAGGGTATAAGTTATAAAAAAAAGGGAAATAGAATAGATTAGTATAGTAGTAGTAGGATTACTACTAATAGGGTGGGATAGAGTAGGTACTATCTCTATAGTAATTAGTGTATATAGGGAAAAGGGAGAGATTTTTATAAAATTATATTAGTAATTAAGATTAAATATAAAGTCTAAAATTACACTAAAGAATACTATACTCCTATTAGCCTAGAATAATATTAGTCCTACTTTATAAGAGGTATTAGTAGTAAGTATATTAGTTAAGTATTAATTATTTTTTTAAAATAGAATAAAAAGTCTTTTTTATTTAAAATTTACTTAGAAATTTTTAAGTATTCTTTATATAATTATATAGTATTTAGAAACTTAATTTAATTATAATTTAATTAAAATTCTATTATAATTTATATATACTTAAGACTTAAAAAATAGTTATTAAGGAAATTACTTAATAAGTAAGATATTATATTAAATACTATTCTATTATACTATAAATATATTACTAATATATATAAAGGGCTAGGCCTGGGCTTATTTAATTTAAAGAGTATATAAAATATTATTTATTTAGAACTAAGGAGGGAAAAGGAAAGTTTCCTATAATAAATAACAAGTTTATATATAAGGGGCCTAGTAGGGGCTTATTAGAGGGGTACTAGGTAGAGAATAGGTAAGTAAGTATAGGTAAAACCTAGGCTAATATTATTTAGGTATAATTTATAATATTACCCCCCTCCCCCCCCTCTTACCCTAGGGGGGGGTTTATACTAGGTTACTATTATTTAATATAATATCCCTATACCTCTCTTTAAATTACTCTAGGGCTATTATCTCTACTATTATAGTTACTAGCTCCTATATTAGGTCTATATACCTAACTTATTTTATAAGAGCCTCCCTCTATTACCCTCTATTTATTTAATAGGACCTTATTATTAGAATATTCTTAACTTCTTATTTAGTCTTATTATTATTATTTATAATAAGAGGTAACTATATATTTACTATAATTTACTTAAGTAGGGGGTTATTAGTAGCCCTCTAGAGAAAGTCTATATAGAATTTTAAATATATAGAGCCTAGTATATTAAGTTCTACTATAAAGGGGGATATTACCTATATTACTTTATATTTATAGTATAATTAGGAGAGCTTTTTATTTAGTTATAGGGATTTATAATTAATTATATTTAATTATACTTTATTATTTACTTAGTATCTCTTTACTAGTAACTACTTTTTATTAGTCTAATTCTTAACTTTCTATTATATAAATACTATTTCTATATAAATAAACTCTATAATTAACTTAATCCAATTAATTAATTACTAGGCTATTACCTCCTTACTAGAGAGTACCCTAGTAACTTTCTTTATTATTAGGATTAAATTAATATAGTATTTATACTTTATAAAGAAAGGTATTATTTTAATAGAGTTATATTACTAATTATAAAGTACTAGTTAAATAATAAGTAATAGGTCCCCCTAATTATTCTAGGATTAATAAATAAAGGCTCTTAGTATAAACTAGATTTCCTAATTATATTACTCTATATTATTATTTATTTATAGGTAGTACCTAGTACTTAGTAAGTAGGTTATATTTATTAGTCTATAAAACTTCTTCTAGAAATAACTTACTTAGTTTAACCCCCTATTATTAATAATAAATTATAGTATTCTATAGAAATAGTAATAGTAGGTAAGGAATTACTAAGTATAAACTTTAGCCTTTATTATATTTATCTTTTCTAGAGTTAGGGACTTACTTAGGTAGTTTATAATAACTTATAAGTAGTAGCTCTTTTTTCCCTTTATTAGAGAAAGATTAATAATAAAATTTATAAATAGGTTAGAATATAATTAGTTAGGTATTAGGAGGGGTTTTAGGAAACCTCTTTTAATTTACCTCTAAATATAAACCCCTCTATATATATTATAATTTCTTATAAATTACTATACTATCTAGGACTACTCTAACTAGTAGAATCTCTTATTTATAATTTCTAGGGTACTATTCCTCCCTAGGTAACCTATAATACTAGAGTTATAGGATTCCTATATTAACTTTATTCTAAGTTTATTTAAGAGGTAGTTTATATTATTATTACTAGGAATTTATAATCTCCCCTAAAATACTAGTCTATTTAGAGTATTTATTTCACACTTTATAATTTATACTTTAAAGTAGAGGTCTAGTAGGAGACTATAGTCCCCCTAGTAAATAATTATATAAACCTACTAATACTAAGTATTCTTCCTTATAATATAATTCTAAAGTTCCTAGAGGTTGGGCTTACTATTAAAAATCTAAGTACTATTAACTCCTATATAGCCTACTTAGGGCCTACTAAATTAGGCACTATTAGGAATAACTTAAATTATTTATTTTTATTATTAGTTATTATTTTAGTTCTTAGGAATATTCTACTCTTAGTATAAGAGAGTATTAGGGACTACTATTTAAGTACTAAATTAGTATTTAAGGTAGAAGTTATACTTAGTTAATTTCTTAGTTTACTAGTTTTACTTTTTTATAAGGTACTACTTTTTTATAAAGTATTTAAGACTTTTATAATTTATAAGTACTTTAAATTTCTTAGTATTCCCTAGTTTTACTCTCTATACTCTTAAGTAGAATAATATTACTAAAAATTCCTTATTATAAATAAGGTAATTATACTTAATAGGGGAGAGGTATTATAAGTAGAAGACTACTAGGTACCTAGTACTTTATTTATTTTCCTAGGTTAGTATATCTCTTAATATAAAGCTAGAGTAGTTTATTTCTATTATTATTAGGGTATTTAAGTTAAACTAGTAGAGTACTAGTTCTATTATAAAGAGCTACTTTAGTTTCTAGAATACTTACTATTACTCTAATACCTATTTAAAAGGAGTATTCTTTTTTATTAACTTTATTAATAATTTTATAATTATATTATACTAAGGTATAAAGACTTTATAATAATTAGTAAATTTAAGGAAATTTTAGACTCCTTTAAGGGTTATTAGGGGGAGCTAGTTAGTAATTATAATTAATTTCTTAGAATTATAGGAAATACTCTTTCCTATAGTTATTATAAAGTCTATATACTTAACTTTAGTAATAGAGAATTTATACTTCTTAGGGTCTAGTTATAACCTAGTAATTAAGAAGTAATTAAGTACTTAGTAGACTTTATTCTTATAATTACTCTAAGACTCACTAGAGTAAATTAGAATATTATTTATATAGGTTATAATAAAGTTATTTAGGAATTAGTAGAGGTAGGTATTAATATATTATTAGAAAGTAGTAGGTGCCCTAGTAAAACTAAAGGAATAAATTACTTATTTAAATAACCTATACCTTATTTAAAAGATTATTTTTTTTTAGTTAGTTTTATTAATTCTAATTTTATAGAAGGCTATAATTATATTAAGCTTAGTGTACTATTTTATAGTAGCTACCTTCTAGAGAGTTTTTAAAATTAAGGGTAGTAAATATTAGTCTTTCTTAGTAATAGTATTTAGGGCCTAATAATTTATATAGAAATAAATCCCTCCTTCTAGTTTCTTAATAAAAAGTACTAGGGCCCTTATAGTAGAGCTACTAGCTTTAATAAAGCTCTTATTTAGTAAGTTCTTTAAAGTTCTTTTTAATATAAGAAGCTCCTCTTTTAATATATTATATAATAGCTCCTAGGGGAGCTCTAGTATATAGCTCTTCTTATTTAGGACTAAGGGGATTTTATAGTTTATACTAGAGTAAATAGAGGGTAACTAATAGGCTATATTAAATTAGAATAGATTAGGGAACTCCTTAAGAATATATACTAGTATATAATTCCTAGAATTAATAAACTTCTTTAATACTAGGGCCTTCTTAATATTCTTTAGGCTTATAAATATTACTTAGTAAATAGTAAGTACCTCCTTATTAGTATTAATTATATATTAGTATAGGAAGGTAAAGAAGTTTACTCCTAGTAAGTAGGCTAATTAGATTTCTTAAAGACTTATAAATTTCTCCTAGTACTTTAAGTAAGTTATTATATCTACCTTCCTATAGGTTATTTATTAGGCTTTAGTATTATAAATTACCTAGTTATTCTTTATTTAAGGCCTATTAAAGTATAGGAGGGAATAGAGGCTTTTAATTATATAAGTATAAACCTTTTATATATACCTACTAATCTCTAGGGTTAAAATAATAATTCCCTAGGTATTACTAAGTAATAGTCTAGTAGTATATTCTCTTATTTTCCTCTTTCTTCTATTAATAAGTAATAAATAGAGTCTTTTTATAAGGGAGATATTAATAATAATATATATATTATAATTAATATTAATTAATATATAAATAATATAACCTTTATTAATTTTTATTTAAATAGTAATTAATTATTAGTTACTCTTTTATTCTTATTTTTATTACTATTGGGATATTTACTTATATTACCGGATCCCATATAAATCTAAGGCTTTAGAGTAAATACTCCGGTAGTTATGTAGGCAGTCACATGATCCACATATAACTATATATAACCCTCCTCAACTAAATATTATTCCTTCTTTCAAGGCCTCCCTCTCTAAATAACTTACCTTAATTAACTTACTTTTACTTTATATATAATAGACCTATTATCTCTACTATTAAAGTATTAAAATTAATTAGTATAATAAATCCTATACTAATTAATAATTAACTTTACTATTATACTATAATATAATAAACTATAAATTAATAAGGTTTACTACTTCCTAAATTAAAGAAATAATATTTATCCTAGAATAATTCTAAGTCTCCCTCTATAATTAAGTACTATATTAATAAAAATAATAAATTTAAAAGGTAATAGTTTAGCCTCCCCTTTTATATTCTACTCTCTAAAATATTAAATTATATTTTAACTAGGTAAAATTTTAAATTCCCTAATCCATAATTAATACCTTAGTTTATCCTATAATAACTTTATTAGCCCTACTTAAATAAAGTTTCTAATTCTCCTTAATACTAATAAAATTCCTACTATATTATATACTCTTAACTCTTTAAATAATTATAAGTATATAATTTATACTTCCTCTCTCATTATTCTATAGTAATTTTAAAAACTATTCTTCTACCTTTAATTTAATAGAATTATTATTCTCCCTTAATAACCCTTATTAGTCCTTATTCTCCCTTACTAATTCCACTAAATCCCTTATTTTCCTTATTTCTCCCTTTATTCCTCTATCTCCCTTACCTCCTATTTATAATTTATTCCTTTTAAAATAATTAATAGTAAAGAATACCTCTAAATAATAATTAACTTATTTAAATAATAATAAACTACTAATTTAGCTCCTTTCTCTCTAAACTACTATAGAGTAAATTATATAAGATAGTATAAATTAATTAATCTACTTTATAATAGAGTAGATTATTCTACTATACTTATTAAAATTTTATTTAGCCTTAAAAATAAGTAACTCCCTTCTCTTTTATAAAGAGATCTTATAAGAGAATATACTAAATATATATTAAAACTACCTATTATTAATAATAATTTACCTTTTTATATTATTTATATAGTATATTAAAAATATTATAAATAGTAGTAATAAAATAGTAATTTTATAGTAGTATACCCCCTTCTAGTTTTCTAAGATACTTAAGAGGGGTAATAGTTATATTTAGCTTATTTAACCTCTTTTTTATTAATTTAACTTATTTAGCCTTTTTTCTTTTAAATTAGCTAATTATATTAAATTACTTAATTCACTACTATTTTATATTATTTAGTACTGAATTCCTCTCCCTCTTATACCTCTAAAAACTCCCTCTTTCCTATAATAACCTCTAGCTTAAATCTCTCCCTCTTATAATCTCTACTCTAAATCTCTCCCTCTTATTACCTCTAGCTTAAATCTCTCCCTTTTATAACCTTATTACTATTTAATAAATTTATTAATTAGTTTATTATTATAATAAAGGTTAGTATTTTTAAGGAAATAATTTTCTATTAATAATTAAAGATTTAATAGAATTATTAATTAATTATATTAATAGTACTTAACTTTTCTAAATTAAAATAATATATATTAAGTTCTTTAG